>CM053273.1:28764490-28842008 GCA_028583415.1 Protea cynaroides | reverse complement strand
TCTTTGGCCATTTTTATCTCTATTTTGAGGTATATATGTGACATATGACTTACATGTTTTGTGGCTTATAAATTTGTTATATGGTACCATTGTTTTTGTCTATTGTATTAATAGACTGGTTTTGCAGATGATTATTCAGATGAGCCACTTTGTAGTCCTTGGCTTCTTGGCTTGACCGCACCTATCATGATGCGCTATGTGCTTACATAGGCATTGATTGGACCATGATAAGTTAGAGGGGTGCAA
Source organism: Protea cynaroides (assembly GCA_028583415.1). Lineage (NCBI taxonomy): Eukaryota > Viridiplantae > Streptophyta > Magnoliopsida > Proteales > Proteaceae > Protea > Protea cynaroides. The sequence goes on along the minus strand of CM053273.1, from coordinate 28,841,762 downwards.
GTCAAAATTGCTCAGACTATGGGAGACATGGGGACTAGTCTCTTGACGGTCAGTGCACATATGGTCCGTGGAAGTCCTTCATGGTAAGACCACGTGTACGTTGAGTGGTGACCTTAGTGCCTAATGTTCATTGCCGTGACTTGACAATTATAAGAGTGTACGCGTACCTACAAACTGCCAATTTGAATAATGTTATCATGTTTGATTTTGCATCAAATATTTTTTTATTTATAAATATAAAATATTATTTATTTTTATTTTTCGTTGCAAAATCTTTTTGGTTTTATAGAAAATGGCAGTTTTGTATTTTGTGTCCCTATTTATTATTTAGGGGCACTTGTGGTAATTGTCAAGGTATGCCAAAAGGCAATCTGGATATGGCATTAGGAGGCTAGCATCTCACTTAGGATTGGACTTTATGGCTGGTCATCTCCACCCTAGAGATATAAAAACATCTCAAGGTCACACAGGCAAGGGGAGGAAAAAGTTCAAAATACCAAGATATGGTATACCTGTCCAAATTGGGTGAGCACCCCGATTGCTTGTGAGATCCTTGGAAATCAAGTGGCTTTGTTTGTCTAATCATCATAGGTTCTTCAACAACAGAAAAGTTCTTCATCACAGGTAGAGTGCTTCAACAAAAGAAATTTTCAAATCGTCAAAAAGGTATGACATTCTTCTTCATTTCTTAAATTAAACAAGTGACATGATATTCGTGATAAGTTTTCATCTTTGGTTTGAGGTTAACAGTAACATTGAGATTCATCTAGGATGGTTTTTCCTTATAGCACAAGCATGACGGTTCTGTTAAAATTCTCCTTGTCTAAGATTTATATCCTAGAATTGTCTCTGTTTCTCATATATGTGTTTGATCATATCAACGAGTAGTGATTGTTTTCTTTTTTATTTTCTTCTTATGACAAATTGTGACGTCTTCATTGTAATTTTAGTTGATTATGTTAAACATGGTTTGTATTTCTCTAAAGCTTTCTCCAAAAACAAGAAATGGAAGATGAACAGTCTAATAATTTTTGTTTAATAGCTATGATGAATTTATCATCATTTATGCTTATTAATAATATCTCATAAATTAGAAAACAAGAAATGGAAGATGAATAGTCTAATAATTTTTGTTTAATAGCTATGATGAATTTATCATTATTAATGCTGAATATCCCATAAATTAGAAATGAAGAGTCCTATTGGGACTTGAAAAGTTTTTTTAAATAAACAGAAATTTTATTATAAACTTTATGAGGAAGATAAAAGGGTGCGTTGACACTTCATCTTAAAATTGATAAACCATCATGGAATTTAAAAAGACTTATCTTTTGATTTACTTTGTCATAATGGAGGGATGGAGAATTAATACCATCATGGAATTTAAAAAGACTTATCTTTTGATTTACCTTGTCATAATAGAGGGAGGAAGAACTACTCACATTTTGGGACGTTGGAAGATGGAAATTCTAAGAAGACATAAAGTCATTATTATTTAGCCATCAAGCCACTTAACCATTAAGCCATTAAATCATCAAGCCATCAAGCCAAGTGCGTAATAATAGTACATGTGGTAATGCCATGTTTGTTTTTCAAGCTATATTGTGCTTACTAATTGAGCCTTCAATTTTAAGCTGAATTCAAATGTATTCTAATATATATTTGTTTTTATCTAATCCTAATTTCAGTGGGAGTTAGTTTGAATATCTTGTGTAAATTGAGTTTGGGGTTGTTTCATTCATAGTTCCGATGCTTAGACATGTTGACACCCATCGGTTAATCACATGGATGAGATAAGACTGTGGATGGACATGTAAACCCCTTGTGTCACTATTCATCGAATAGACTCGGTGATAAGTTAAATTCTTTCCTACGCCCATCGGATACGGGACGAATTTAACATATCTTTATATTAAAGTTCAATTAATTCTTTATGAGCCTTGATCTATTGGATTCTTCCCTACGCCCATCGGATACGGGAGGGTTTCGAGAAATCATAGGTCTCTTTGTTGTTTTATTGTTATCCCATCAAATGATCAATGTTGCATTGTGTTTATGCAAATGGAATGGGCTTTAGTCTCCAAGCTTATTATGCATATTGCATGCTTATGACAGATGGCAGGATCGTCTAGCTCTTTGAACATGTCTGATATTATGAAAAACTGCATTTTGACTGGACCCAATTATGCTGAATGGAAGCGTAGAATTGACTTGTTCATTGGCTTTCATAATTTTCTCTTTGTATTCAAGAGGAATGTCCTCCCGTGCACGATGTGCATTTTACCAAATCGCTAAGGTTGCCTATCAAAAATGGAGAGAGGCGGATAATAAAGTGAAATATTTAATGTTGGGATACATGGTAGATTCTCTTATGGTTGGCTATATGAATAGTGTATCTCGCCAAAGTCATTCTTGATAGTCTTGAATTGAAATTTGGTAAGAAATCTAGTCAAGATATTGAAGGCTTATGGGAAAAATTTATCAGAACTAAATTGTCAGAAGGAGGGGATGCTATAGAGCATGTAAACAACATGATTTCCATTCTGATGAGTTAGGCTTGCAAGGAAGGTCCGTTGATGAGAAAACTAAGATATCCACTATTTTATCTTCTTTGCCCGATTCTTATGAAACCGTAAGGCAAATTTATTTTGTGTCCGGGTTTGGATTGGACCGTTGATGATCGCTTATCTAAAGTCACTGGTCATGAAGATGCTAAGTTAAGAAAGAAAAATTTTGTGGTCAATGCTATTGATGGGAATGCGAGATAAGCCAACACATGAAATAAAATATCGAAGAAGAAAAAAGTTTGTAAAGAAAAAACAAGATTGGCAAAAGAAGAAAGGCATCAAAGTAAGACAAAATGTTGAATTTAAATCCGCGGGATAGTTTGTTATTTTTGTAAGAAGCCCTGGACATAAGAAGGCTCAATGCTATTCTTTCTTAAAGTCTGGTGGAAAGCAAGGCCAAGGTATGTTTGCCACCTTGATTCTTGATGAGATAAATACTACAATTATTAAGTCTGGATCTTGGTGGGCTGATTCCGGAGCTCTCGTGCATGTTTCTAATACCTTGCGGGGTTCAAGGAACTCAAGAGAATAAGTGATAGTACCAGTTTCATTTACATGGAAAATGATGATAAGGCGCATATTGAAGGAGTTGGAGTTTTTGAATTGAAGTCGAATGATGGAACAAACTTTGATTTAGTTGAATGTTTGTATGCACCTAGTCTTAGAAGAAACTTGTTATCGGTTTCAATGTTGGAAAAGCTTGGATATGAATTTTATTTTGGTAATGGAAGATTTTTGATGAAGCAAAATGATAAAGTTGTGTTGCATGGTTTTAGAAATAACAATATGTATCAAGTGCAATTATGTGGTAATGTTATATGCAATGTTGAACTTGATATAAAAGATAATGCTACTTATCTTTGGCATTTGAGGTTGGGACATATCAATATAAATAGAATTGGCAGATTGATTAATTCTGGCGTTTTGACTGGAGTGATTCTAGAAAAGTTTCCCACTTGTGAAAGTTGTATTTCTGGTAAAATGACAAAGAAATCCTATACAAAAGGTGAAAGATGTGCTCATGTGTTAGAAAAGGTTCATACAGATGTATGTGGACCTATGAGCATTAGTGCAAGAGGTGGCTTTCGTTATTTTATTACTTTCACCGATGACTTTTCTAGATTTGGTTTTGTACATCTGTTGAAACATAAGTCTGAGGCTTTGGAGTTTTTCAAATCATTTCGTCTTGAGGCTGAAAAGACGACTGGACAAGTGATTAAGTCACTAAATTCAGATCGAGGTGGAGAATATATGTCTGATGATTTTGAGTTGTATTGTCTTGAAAATGGTATTAAACATTTTCGTACTCCACCTCATACTCCAGAGGCTAATGGAATTGCAGAAAGACGAAATCGAACTCTATTAGATATGGTTCGATCAATGATGGCAAGAGCTAATTTGCCAACTTCTTTTTGGGGAGAGGCATTATATGCAGCAATGCATATTTTAAATAGAGTTCCCACCAAAGCAGTAAATTCTACACCATATGAATTATTTTTTGGTAAGCAAGCAAGTGTTGCTCATATTCGGGTTTGGGGCTGTATTGCTCATGTTTTGATTCCTGACCCAAATAGAAATAAATTACTATAAAAAACCAAAAGGTGTGTCATGGTTGGGTATCCTCATCGCTCCAAAGGATACAGATTATATGAACCTGAGAATAGAGTGATACTGGAAAGTAGAAATGTGACATTCTTAGAAGATCGATTTGATAGTGGGAGTTCTGATGATGTTGATAAAAGTGTTTTAGAGGAGTTAGTAGACACTAATGGAGGTCATCAAGACTCTGTCATTGAGGGGTCATCAACTCCTATAATTTCTTCGAATACCAATCAAGATAAGCAATATTTTGAGCCCTTAAGAAGAAGTGGAAGGACATCAAAAGCTCCAGACATGTCAGATTATTATGTGTATTTGGGAGAATCATATGAAAGAGTGACCATTAATGAAGTTGTAGATGATCCTATTACTTATTCACAAGCTATGTCAGATGTTGATTCTCAACAATGGATTAGTGCCATGAATGAAGAAATCAAATCTATGCATAAGAATGGTGTGTGGAGGTTGATTGATAGGCCTCGTGAGCACTAAAGTTGTTGGTTGCAAGTGGATATTCAAAAGAAATAAGGATATGCATGGAAATGTTGAGAAGTTCAAAGCTAGACTTGTAGCTAAGGGTTACACTCAAGAATATGGTGTTGATTATGATGAAACTTTTTCACCGAGAGTAGGGATACAATCAAGGCGTCGTGTGTTGGCTTTGGTTGCATATTTTGATTTTGAACTTTATCAAATGGATGTGAAGACGGCGTTCTTGAATGGTAACCTTGATGAAGATGTTTATATGGATCAGCCTGAAGGTTTTATTTCCACTGGAGATGAAGACAAAGTTTGCAAGTTAGAAAAATCTATATATGGGCTGAAACAGGCTTCGAGGCAATGGAATTTACGATTTCATGATTCCGTTGTGGCATTGGATTCATACAAAATAATTCTGGAGTCTTGCATTTATGTGAAGAAGGAAGGGCATAAAGTTGCATATCTTACTTTATATGTTGACGATATTCTACTTGCGGGAAATGATGTCCACATGTTGATGGAAGTGAAACAATGGTTGTTTATTACATTTGAAATGAAAGATTTGGGTGAAGCTTCTTATATTCGGGTATCAAAATTGAGCGAGACCGTCAAGAAAGAAAACTAAGCTTGTCTTAAGAGAAATATATTGATACCATGCTAACGAGGTTCCACATGTCCGATTGTGTGGGAGGACAAATTCCTTATAATTATCTCGGACCAATTTCCCAAAATGATAGTCCTAAGTCTCCAACGGAAAAATTGAATGACTCATTGTGTCCTTATGCCTCTGCCGGGGAGCTTGATGTATGCTATGATCTCGTACTCGGTCGGACATAGCATTTGTAGTTAGTATGATCAGCCGTTTTTGAGTAATCCCTGGTAAAATGCATTGGACCGCTATTCAATGGATCCCGAGGTATCTAAAGCAAACAAAAGGCTTTAGATTGACTTATTGTTCTGATCATCTTAATATCCTTGGATATTTTGATTCTGATTATCAAGGATGTGTTGATAGTAGAAAATCTACCTCTGGTTTTGTGTTCACTTTTTTGTGGTGGCGCTATTGCTTGGAAGAGCAAGAAACAAGAATGTGTTGCGCAAGTCTACTATGGAGGCTGAATATATTGCATTGAATGCAGCAGCTAAAGAAGCCGTGTGTACCTTCGAAAGTTCCTATTGGAATTGCCGATAGTAGATTGTGTGGAAAACCTATTCCACTTTTGTGTGATAATACTGCGATAGCCATCACTAAAGACCCAAAGTGTCATTCTCGGGCCAAGCACATTGAAGGTCGATATCATTACATTCGTGATGTTATTAAGAAGAATGAGGTAGTTGTTGAGAGAGTGTCATCTCAATCAAACTTGGCTGATCCCTTTACAAAAGGTTTACCTTTTGGTGTATTTACTAAACATGTAATGGCTTTGGGATTGTGTTAGGCCAAGTGGGAGACTGTTGGTTTTGTGTGGCCCAACACAGGTTTATTCTCTTTGGCCATTTTTATCTCTATTTTGAGGTATATATATGTGACATATGGCTTACATGTTTTGTGGCTTATAAATTTGTTATATGGTACCATTGTTTTTTGTCTATTGTATTAATAGACTGGTTTTTTGTGATGATTATTCGGATGAGCCACTTTGTAGTCCTTGGCTTCTTGGCTTGACCGCACCTATCATGATGCGCTATGTGCTTACATAGGCATTGATTGGACCATGATAGGTTAGAGGGGTGCAAGTCAAAATTGCTCGGACTATGGGAGACATGGGGGACTAGTCTCTCGACGGTCATTGCACATATGGTCCGTGAAGTCCTTCATGGTAAGACCACGTGTACGTTGAGTGGTGACCTTAGTGCCTAATGTTCATTGCCGTTGACTTGACAATTATAAGAGTGTATGCGTACCTACAAACCGCCAATTTGAATAATGTTATCATGTTTGATTTTGCATCAAATATTTTTTTATTTATAAATATAAAATATTATTTATTTTTATTTTTCGTTTGCAAAATCTTTTTGGTTTTTATAAAAATTGGCGGTTTTGTATTTTGTGTCCCTATTTATTATTTAGGGGCACTTGTGGTAATTGTCAAGGTATGCCAAAAAGACAATCTGGATATGGCATTAGGAGGCTAGCATCTCACTTAGGGTTGGACTTTATGGCTGGTCATCTCCACCCTAGAGATATAAAAACATCTCAAGGTCACACGGCAAGGGGAGGAAAAAGTTCAAAATACCAAGATATGGTATACCTGTCCAAGTGGGGTGAGCACCCCGATTGCTTGTGAGATCCCCTGGAAATCAAGTGGCTTTGTTTGTCTAATCATCATAGGTTCTTCAACAACAGAAAAGTTCTTCATCACAGGTAGAGTGCTTCAACAAAAGAAATTTTCAAATCGTCAAAAAAGGTATGACATTCTTCTTCATTTCTTAAATTAAACAAGTGACATGATATTCGTGATAAGTTTTCATCTTTGGTTTGAGGTTAACAGTAACATTGAGATTCATCTAGGATGGTTTTTCCTTATAATCAACCATCTAGCCCCTGTTGATCGATCCACCTAGCTTATTTTGGGGGGTTTTTTTTTTATTAGTTTTCGTTTGGGGTTTCTTCCTAGGACCCTTGGGGATGATGTTAAGATGATTTTTGGATCATATTTGGGTCAATTCCACATAGGTTTGATTAACTATATGCTTGTTTATTGACCTTATAAACCTTGGAATTTCGTAGGTGTACTCGACCGGACGTTTTGATTGAAGTGTTTCAAGAGAAGTACTACAAGTATATCTTAGACAAGGAGAAGTAAGTTACCTATGATATATTGAAGGCCTATTGAGTATGTAATGGTTGTGTTTAAATAAGGTTAGAAAGATGCTTTACTTATTGCTCTCTTACAAGCTATTACTATAGTAGGATGTTTTTCCTTAAAAGGTTAATACTTGGAGACATTTAAGAGAGGACCTATGGACAAGCTTGGCAGTAGGGTATGTATCAAAAGCTTATGATATTTACCTTATGTGTAGACTTGTGAAAGTACACTACACTGTTATTAATTTTAGTTTTCCTTATTGGACGCTTAGAAAACAAATTGCTGAAATTTTACATAGCGAGTCCTCAAGTTATTGTGAAGCCATCCTTTGGATATTAAAGTGAGGAACTCCTTCCCTTGTAGCGGACTATTATAGTTATATTGTATTGATGTTTGTACTGAGCTATGATGTTTGATGATATGATGTATTGCTATGTATTCAGATTGTTGTATGTACAATGTTGGCTCAATTTTGGTATGTTAATGTAATGGAGTGATGGTACTGTAAAACATGTGATTATTGAAATGTGATGTAACATGCTTATGTTCTGATGATATATTGATGATATGGTTTGATGAAGCATAAGCTATGGGTGGTGTGGTAAATATATATCTAATTAAGGATAAATAAGAAAATCATGAAAAATCAATGCTTATGTGATAAGAATTTGAAATACAATAATTGAAACCACTCATGGAATAAATAAAAGACATGAAAGACACCATTGGTGAAGCAACAGTTATGTGTGTAACGTCACCAAGTGTGTTAGCCAATGGGGTGTGCTAGAACAACATGCTTATTTAAACTCGGTGAGCCCAAAGCACTATTTGATATGTTCAAAGAAGTAAAAAAAAAAATGATAATAACTAAGAAGATTATATTTGATATGGTACCAATAGTGAAGTAAAGGTCTTGTATGTAACACAACCATTAGTATGTATTTGAGTAAGATACATACCTATACTCGGTGAGCTCAGTACATAGAATGGAAAAATATTTAAAGGCCAAAATGACAATGAAGGAAAAGGTATTGGTGTAGTAACAGTCATGTGTGTGACACCACCAAGTGAGCTAGCAATGGATTGGTATTGAGCAAGATACTTATTTATACTTGGCGAGCTTATACATCAACTATGGATCGAAAACATAGAACAATAAATGGGCAAGATGAGTATAAAACTCGATGAGCCAAAAGCTTATGTTAACATGAGAAAATATGAAATACACAAGTAGATAAGAAAATGTGAAATACATAAGAAAATAAGGAAATCTATAATTCTATAAAATAATGACTCTGATGTGATGATTATGTAATAGACGTAAATGTAATAGCTATGACTAGACATGGTACCAGAACATTCATAAGTTGTAATATTATTTGTGATTGTTTAATGAATTACCCGCAACCTATGTGTTATATATTGAGTGTTTGCATGTATTTCTACAAGGATATATTTTTTTCATTGAGCTTTGGCTCACCCCTTTACATGTTGACAATGTTACGGGATGAGGATAGTGAAGGACAGGCTGAAGCCGATGATATATGAGAGTCCATGTGGGATTTCATCACCCCTTGTCAGCTATTGACCTATATGATGTCTTTTGTTTAATCTTTTATATGTGGTTGTAAGATATTATAATTAAAGAACTTGTAAGTTTTTGTATAGCCACCAGTAACCATCATGTTATTTATTAAGACTTCTGCTGAAATGCTCTTTAGTGTTATGTTATGTGATGTATAGGAATTATTTTTCAACTAAGCGAAAAATTATATCGAATTTTTTCTATACATGGTTATATTTATGAGATATTTTGTAGCTTGTTGGATTGCCAATCCGTTAGTCGATGCCTGAGGTTGAGGGTGTTATAGTTTAGAAAACCTTATTAAGGAGTCCGGTGAGAAAATAAAGAGATACAATCAAAATAATATTAAATGTAAAATATGATCAATAATGGAAGGAACACTGTTGTTCTGAATTTCATGGATGATTCATTACATTGATATATATCATATTTATAAAAAAAAAATGGGATTAAAGAATAATATCCCATTAGATTGATATGGGATTCTTAGAACTGTTACAATTAAGGATTGTTAGGATACAATAGATAGGATAAGATATGATCTTATCACATGTGGGTTGTTTTGGAATTGTTACAGCTAAAGAAGGCTAGGATACGGTGGAAGATTACAAGGGATTGTTACAACTATTACAAGGGTAGATATTTACAAGAGATAAGATATGATCTTATCACATTTGAAGTGTTATAGAATTTCTACCGCTGTTACAACTAACTCTTAGGTGTAATTGCCGCAACTACACCTAAGAGTTAGTTGTAACATCTGTAGAAATTCTATATCACCTCACATGGGATAAGATCATAACTTATCTTTTGTAAATATCTACCCTTGTAATAGCTGTTACAGCTAACACTTTGGTAAGGGTGTTGAACGGTTTATAATCGGTTAGACTTTCCGGTCCGGTTCGGTGCGATGTATTGGAGGGTAAAACCAAAATTGATCTGACTAACTAAATGGTGTCAAAATTGAAACCAAAACCGATTAGTAATTTATTTCGATTTGTCAATTTTTAAATGGTTTTTCATTAATCGATTTTATTTGCGGTTTATAAACAGTTTAATGCATAAGTTTTTAATCAAATTTTTATTAAAAATATATATACATCTTCTCGCAATCCTACACTCTCATTTTTTATGGAGATATTGTTGACCTAAAGTGCACCTAATATCTTCTCCAATAAAGCAATAAACTACAATATCTATCTGATTAGAAATGTGACTGAATAAGCTAATAAACACAACAACCAACTCATACTAAGTCTATAAATTTGACTTTTCTATATATATATATATATATATATATATATATATATATATATATATATATATATATATATATATATATATAAAGGAAACCTTATATAACTTAAAATGAGAAAGAAAATCAGCCACTTGTTCCATGAAAACATGATCCCCTTGGAATTGAATGTGAACTTTCTAAAGAAAAATATCATTGTTTTAAAGCTTTAGCTGCCATTTGTTTACTCGTTTAGCTAGTTTAGTTGTTTAAAGTTAAAGATAAGATAACTTTATAAGGGTATTAAATGGTTTAAACTGTCCATTTAATTCAAACCAAAACTGAACCATTTATTAAACGGTCTACCAGTTTCAGTGTAAATGGCCTGGTCCAGTTTCGGTAAACAATTCCGGTCCAAAAATTGAATCCTTCCTCTTGGGTGTAGTTATAGTAACAATAGGCTATTCTCTATCATCTAGGCCCTCTTTAACTTTACCCCTTGGGTCTCATGCCATCAAGTTCCAATGGGGCCCACTATCTAGAGGTGGGTCTCACATCACATGGAGGATGAGCAATATGGGATTATGGATAGTGGATCATACTCCCTATTTAGAAGAGCTAATTCCAAGGTAGAGATGCAAAGTGGAAATAGATGGAGCCCACATTCATTGTAATTTGTTCTATAAATATGGGAAGCCATTCTGCCTTCATGCATTAACATAGAGAGTATTGACTCACAAGAAAGAGTGAAAGAGATGGCAGCTTCTTCTCGTAGCATTAGTTACTTTTTGTACTTGACAACCTTAATGATCGTCGGAATCTTAGTTTCTGGCAACAAAATCACTATACAAGATGAGTGCCAAGGTGATGTTAAGGGAGTACTCACCCAATGCGCGACATTTATTGATAAGGCAGGGCCAGTGACTGATCCATCTACCAGCTGTTGTGATGCTGTAAAGACAACTGATATACCATGTGTGTGTAGTCAACTCCCTTCCGTTATAGCGGGAGTGATCAGCAGTGTGAAGGTAACCCATGTTGCACAGTTCTGCGGCAACCCCCTTCCTCCTGGAGTCCAATGTGGAAGTAAGAAGTCTTTTACCTCTACTTTTCGTTCAGATTTTGTGTGTTTTGCTTTGTTTCTCTTCATAAAAATTAAAAATCAAGAGAGAGAGAGAGAGTTGCGATTTATGTCTTTTGGTCATTGTTAAATATTTTTTGACTTCTTGTTATTTACCGATCTCTTGTTCATGGGAAACTTGAGCAGTTTTTAAATTTTTAATGGTAAATTCACATTTTCTTTCATGTGAATTTCCTTGAACTCCTTAGGATCTGAAGGGATTAAAACCAATAATGTCAGGGATGAGAGGATGGAATTTCCATTCTTTGCATGGGAATAGTAATAGTAGAGGGATTTGTCTGAATGTAATGAGGGTGGTAGCCAGTTCCCTTCAATGCATGACACATTCATTTATCGTTACGGAAACCTCAATATATAGAGGATAGTTTCGGTATTTCATTTGGGGACTGGTGCAAATCTGACAGTAAAATGACCTTAGTTTATTACAACTAGAATAATCCTTAATTAGAAAAATGTTTGAAAAGATTTTAAAATTGATGCTTTTATAGGTGTATTCAGAATAAATATATTATTCCTTGTTTTATTCACAAAATGTTTTTGAGGGATAAAAAGGATGTTTCAAAAATAATTTGAAAATGACCAATAATACTTGTTTTATCAAAAAATATATGAAAAGGTAGAATTAGTACTTCACTAGAAAAAAAACATTTGTTACTAAGAGGGAAAAATAAATAAATAAATAAATAAAATTAATATAGCATAATTTCATAGAGATGTTTTTTCAGTGGATGAACCTATATTTACTCTAATATTTTATTGTTTCTATTTCAGGTTAGATACGTATTAAGACATGATGTTTAGAGGAGGAGGAGGAATAAAGCAAAGCATGTGGCTCATTTTCGAATAAATTTAGTTATTTAGGTTTTCTGATAATGTATGGATTTATTATTTACACCATCTTCCCCTGATATTTGTTACTCCAAAAAAAATTGTGTTTATTTGCTATTGGTCATGCGTTTTTGCATGCGAATAAATCTAATTTCCAAAGAAATGGGTTGAACCAAGATTTACATCAATTTCAAAATCATATACCGAGATCATAGATGTGCCTGATACAAAATCCAAATGGTTCGTAATATGGATTGGATATTGTGCTTTCAAGAAGCTTATTATCAATGTTTAAGTACAACCCAGGCCACTTTCACTTTAAAGCAACAAAAAGGATCTTGAGATATAATTAAGGAATTGTTAGCTATGGTTTCAGATTTTCTAGAAATTCTAAGAAGAAATTCATTGGATATTGTGATAGTGATTGGGGAGGTTGTCTTGATGATATAAAAAGCATCTCCAACTATGCATTATCTCTTGGTTCTGTTGTGTTTTGTTAGGCTTGAAAGTGGCAATAATCAGTTGTTCATTCCTCTATTGAATCTGAATATATTCATCTTCATTGGTAATTTCTCAAGGAGTTTTGTTGAAAAGAATTATAGATCATATTGTGGGAAAAAGAAGAAGAAAGAATTGAAATCTATTATGACAATAAATCAGCTAATATAGGAGATGGCTCATTTTATAGAGTGAATCTTTGGAATTTTCATTCTCCAATAAATGAGGGATTAAATTCTTCCTACCTCATATATTTCCTCCATTTGTTGTCTCCATCCTTTAGTCTTACATCGATGAGAGAGTAAGGTTAGAAAATAGAAGTTCATCAATAAAGGTTGATTGTGTTGATACGTATCAATTAGAAATTAGAGGTGTAATCATTCAAAACCAAACCAATTGATATCAATCCGATCATTGACCAATTGATATAGACTGATTACATTTTTTATCGTTTGTTATGTATAAGGGTGGGTGGTACCGCTCAAATTGCGACCAATCTTCCTAAACGTGGGCCGGGCTTAGAGCGCATATATAAGCCCGATTCTATACAGTAGTTATCGACCAACTGATTAAAAATAGGTCAATGTTCAGCTTTTGAAAGTAACTAATACACCGGTCATAGTCTGATGTCTTAAAATGGTAGAGACCAATTAGGTTCGAAAGATACGGTTGTGAAAGATCGATTGGCAATCCATGACAGCGCATGAACTCTTTTCCCCAAAAAACAAAGTGCATGAAAAACAAAAGGATCCACCCTGCCCTCGAAAATATTGCAACCACTAGGGGTGTCAAAATTGGGCCAAAACCGAAAACCAAAACTGAACCAAGCTATTTTTTTGGCCCAAACCAAACAGTAACCGAACCTTATTGGACAAGATTTAGGTTGTATTTCTAAAGACCTGATGGAAAACCAAAATCGGACAGGACCAATTGATAAGCACAAACCAAACCGAACCAATAAATCGAAATTGAATCAATACGATAATGGCCCAATAAGAATCCATTAAGCCAACATTTTATTAAATAAACCTGTCAAAAACCAACACAGAGATCAAACCAGCCCGATATAACCCCTTAATCCAACTTTACTTTTTTACTATATATATATATATACCGAATCCAAACCAATAGTGGATTGATAAGAGTCCGTTAGGCCAGTCCAATAACAAACCAACACCAGACCAGCCCTTTAACTAACTTGGACCAATGCAGCCCACCCTAGCCCAAAAAAACCTGAGATCGACTTGGCCCTGACCAAAACAGCCTATTGACACCCCTAGCAACGACATCTGATTTTACGGCCATGTACACTATTCATTTAGCAATTTAAGTGTAGGACAAATCAAGTGTATAAAGAGAAGGCAACTACTTTGTTAGGTGGTCGGTTGCATAAGTGCATTCACCTAGGAGATCAAGGGTTCGACTGTCCTGTCTTCATTATGCAAAAAATAAACTATGTCAAATGTCAAAATCCCTGCATATTTGGATCACTCTCATAATCATAGGATCCTATGGGTGTACTAGGATATGATGTAGAACGACTACAAAAAAAAAAAAAAAATACAATTAAAGATAAAAAAAAAAAAAAAAACCTAGACACCATCCAACCGTTGATAATGAATTTGTGAGTGATGCAATCCTTCGAAATTGCTACATAAGAATGATAATAACAACTTGCATGGGTTGTTTCTTTCTTTCATTATTTTTTTTTCTTTGGTAAAGTTTTTGGAATTTTTGTTTTTTGGTAGTAAAAGTTTTTGGGATCAAACGAGTGCTTTTTTGTTTTCAAACGAGTGCTTTTTGCTTCACGTTATTCATGAATCATATACTAATCATTATTTTTTTTCAGTGAAACATATAAGAGGGTTTCGAATCAGTTAAGAAAAGTGAATAAGGATATGTATTTGATGGATTGAGATCTATGGTAACAATTCCACACATCATACGCTAACCATCTGGCTAGAATTTCTTATCACATTCTAATTGAATCATCTCTAATGCATTTGGCTTGACTAATTAACACATTTTTGGATCACATTTCAAAGCTCGTGTAACACCCCGGCTCTTCCAGGTTGTTAAATTTACTTATGCTTCAGTTTCGACAGGTGAAGGAAATTCAAGAGGTTAGTAGGGGTATTTTGGTAATTTCACATCATGCTCATAAAGGTAAATGAATTTTACCTACAATTGGATATTGCCATTCTTAGGTTTATAGATTTTAAAAATAAGGCTTGAATGATTAAATGGTCATGAAATATAGTAAGATTAACATATATAAAGATGCTTGTATTAGTATTGGCTTACATAGAAATAGATAAAAAGTACGTAGGTATTTTATTAGTAAAAACTTAATTATTGACACATGCTAGACTAATGGCTTCTTTACAATTAAAGTGTAATGTTAATCATAAGTAGTCTAGTGTTCAAAATTCAAGGAGATAAATAAAGAGGTTTTGTTTTGTATGAGTGTTTATATTTGAGAGCCACAACATGTGGTTGATCCCAATTGGTTGGAGATGATTAAGTTGATTTCTGAATTAGAATAGCATGGGTGTAAATATGAAATAAAGATAAGGGCATTCCTGGTCCCTGAAATAAAAGGGTACCAAATATAGGAAAATTGGGTGGTAGGCATGTGTTTTAAATAAAATAAATAAAGGATATAAGGGTCAATTCACTTTTTGTGGTTTCCCTTGAAGTATGGGCTTACTCTATATGCATTGGTGATGTGAGACATATTAGAGAGTTCACTAACACGTAGTCAGATCCTAAAATCAATATAGATCCTAAAATCAGGGAAGATTGATTTTAGGAAGTGTATTCCAATTGCACTACTATAAGCGGACTTACGTTAGAATTTTCAAATTTCAAAACTTGCCTTCAAGTCCTAATATCTCTCTCCTTTATTCTCTCATTGTAATCTTATCATATTTTGAATTTAAAATATTGTAACTGATTGTAAATGCATTCATCTATTTAAAGGAATACACACTCATCAAAATATAGTGGAAATTCAAAAATCAAATCTGTCTCTTCATGGTATCAGAGCCCATCTAGACCAACGTCTATCCTCTTTTTTTTTTTTTTTTTTCCTCTGCAAATGGCAACCACCACCTCTTCCACTACGTCTTCTACAAATCCAATTACGACCTCTACCATTGTCTCACCCACCAACATTATTCAATATATTTCCATCAAACTAAACCGAACCAATTATGTATTATGGAAATCTCAGTTTCTTCCTCTTCTGAAGGCTCATGACCTGATTGGTTATGTTAATGGTGAGTTTTCTCCTCCCCCACAATATCTTGCCACCACCCAACCACAGCCGAAGCTTCTGAGCCCACTCCTCCCACTTTAAATCCTACTTACACACTATGGCACAAACAAGATCAACTAATTCTTAGTTGGTTGATTTCTTCCCTAACCGAACAAACACTATCCCAAGTTGTTGGTCTATCTACTTCGCAACAAGTTTGGAGCACACTTGAGCACATCTATGCCTCACAATTTCAAGCACGCATCATGTAATTAAAATTTCAGCTGATGCAACTGAAGAAGGGTCATCTCTCCATGGCTGACTACATTCAACATTCTAAGCAAATTATTGACAATCTAAATGCCACAGCTCATCCAGTTTCTCACCAAGATATCATTCTCAGTCTTCTTAAGGGCCTTGGCCCTGACTATGACTCATTTACCACTTCCATTATCACCAGAATTGATCCCATATCTATTGATGATTTCTATGGCTTCCTCCTAAATCAAGAACTTCTTAAAGAATCAAATCACACTGCTGTTGATGTCTCCACTCTTGAAGCAAATCTCTCTCATCACGATAATGGCTTGCTCCCTTCTCCCCATCCCTCCACTCGAATCTTAACCCTTCCAATTTTTGAGAATAACGGTTACAATGGTCAACGTCGAGGTCGAGGTCGTGGAAGAGGTGGTTATCCCTCCTACCATCAAAATGTACGCTCTCAAATGCCTCATCATGTTGCTCGATCCCCTTGCCAGATCTAAAATCGGACAAATCACATTGCAAGCAATTGTTATTATAAGATTCCAAATCAGAATTCTCATGCTCCAACTTCTCCAGTAGCATATGTTGCTTCTCCATCCACGTGCTTCTATATTGCTTGGTACCCTGATTCAGGGGTCACACACCATCTTACTTCACACATTGAAAATTTGAATATGAGCAGCCCGTACAAAGGACGTGATCAGATTAGAGTTGGAAATGGTGAAGGTTTGCACATACATTATATTGGTTCTCAAAGCACTTTCTTATCATCATTTAAAATTGAATGATCTATTACTTGTCCCAAAGATTACTAAAAATTTGATTTTTGTTAGTAGATTCACAGCGGATAATAATGTATATTTTGAATTTCATCCTCAATTTTGTTATGTTAAGGATCAAATGACGGGCAATGTGTTTCTCCGGGGTCGGCATGAACATGGCTTGTATCGTCTTGAAGATACGGCTCCAAATAAAACCAGCCATGCACCAATGGCTCTTGTTGCCGAGTCTGCTACTTCATCCATTTGGCATGCAAGGCTTGGACATCCTTCAGCTAGGACTCTTTCATTCATCTTCAAAACAAATAAATTGGGTTGCTCTTCTGATCCTCAACCGTAGTAAGTTTGTGAATCTAGTCAACTCGATAAAAGTCACAGGCCGCCCTTTGTACCTGATCCAAAGTGAGCTATTGTTCCATTTGAGATAGTACATTCGGATATTTGGGGGCCGACTCCAATAACCTCTACTAATGGTTATCGTTACTATATTTCTTTTATTGATGATCATAGCAGGTTTACTTGGCTTTATCCTTTGACTCATCGATCAGAGGCATTCTCTAAGTTTCTTGCCTTTGAGAAATATGTCAAACTTTTATTTAATGCCTCTATTAAAATTTTCCAATCTGACGGTGTTGGAGAATATATAAAGTTTGCATCTCATTTCCAAAAGCAAGGAATCAATCATTGGCTCTCTTGTCCTCACACGCCGCAACAAAATGGGCGTACTAAAAGGAAACATTGGCACATTGTTGAAACAGGGCTCACATTGCTAGCTCAGGCGAACATGCCTAATACATTTTGGGATGATGCTTTCTTCACAGCTATTTATACCATCAACCGATTGCCGAAGCCAATTTTGGGTATGATCTCACCCTTTCAAGCTCTGTTTGGCAAGACTCCGGAATACAACTTGATGAAGGTGTTTGGGTGTGCATGTTATCCCTATTTACGTCCTTACACAGCCCATAAGCTCGAGTTTCATTCCAAGAAATGTATTTTCATAGGATACAGTGCAGCACATAAGGGGTATAAGTGTTACGATCCTAGTACACGACGCACCTATGTGTCTCGGCATGTCCTTTTTGATGAAACAATCTTCCCGTATGTAGCCATGCAAGAATTGAAACACAAGAGGCCAACCCATTGGTTACCATTCCTATTTCCTCAACAGATGTTGTCTATCCTTGTAGACAGGGGGTGACACATAATGCCTCATGTAACCAATCACCACCGCTTGATCTTACTAATATATCCCTTCAACATACAACCCCACCACCACTACTACCTTTTAATACACATTTACCTACATCATCTTCAACCCCATCATCATCAGGACCATCATTACCTTCTCATACCCAACCACCAACTATCCATGAACCCAACATAAATATCCCACCACACCATCCATGGTGATTCGCTCAAAGTCTGGTATTACAAAACCCACAAACAAGCTAAATCTTTAGCTACCAAACATCCACTACCAATAGTATACTTGTCCTCTACAGATTTCGGTGATTTGGAGCCCTCTTGTTTTACTCATGCAAATAAAGATCAGAAATGGCGAAATGCCATGAGTGAAGAATTTAATGCATTGTTGCTAAATGGAACATGGAAAGTAGTGCAACCAACACCTGATATGAATCTCATTGGATGCAAATGGGTGTACAAGATCAAGCGGCATGCAAATGGCACAATCCAATGGTACAAAGCCTTTTTAGTAGAAAAAGGATACAATCAACAAGAAGGGGTTGATTACTTTGAAACTTTTAGTCCAGTTGTCAAACCTCTTATAATTCGGATTGTCCATTCATTAGCTGTGTCATAGAGATGGGTGATTCGGCCATTAGATGTTAAAAATGCATTCCTACGTGGAGCTCTTAAGGAACGGGTCTTTATGACCCAACCATAGGGGTTTGTTGATCTAAACAGGCCTAATTATGTATGCCATTCATCTCCATTGGATTTAATACTGCAAAGACTGATACATCCTTACTTGTGTACCATCGTCAGCAAGATTATATCTACATTTTGGTCTACATTGACGACATCATCATCACGGGATCTAAATCATTGGAAGTTCAACGAGTCATTGACTCACGTGCCAATGAATTTACAGTTTCAGATTTGGGTGATCTGCATTTCTTTATAGGGATTGAGGCACATCGCACCAAAAATGGACTACATCTTACTCAACAAAAATATGTCCTAGACTTGTTGTGAAATATGAAAATGGATGGTGTAAAACCCGTGGGTACTCCTTGCACCACTGCTCCACTTTCTAAGAATTAAGGAACATCTTTAATCAATGCCATTGAATATCGATCCACAGTTTGTTGGCCTACATATTGTAATTGTTGGCAAATTGGACTAACTGGGTCCAGTTTGATGAGAGAGAATGTCTATATTGTAATTGTTGGCAAATTGGGCTAACTGGGTCCAATTTGATGAGAGAGAATGTCTATATTGTAATTGTTGGCAAATTAGGCTAACTGGGTCCAGTTTGATGAGAGAGAGTGTCTGCGGACCCTACAGGCGATATGGTAGTGAAACAGGTGATGTAGTTTGATGCAGTTTTGTTACGTGTGATGTGAAGCATGGAAAATGGAGAGAGACTGGCAGAGAGAGAGAAAGAAGAGAGAGAGAGGAGAGAGAAATTTATGGGACCCGGTGTGTGGGTGGGACCCACTGGTCTTCGGTTGGCGAGAGGTCCGGCCTTGGCCGCATGCTAGGCAGCTGCCATGGCTTGCCCAAGAACAAGGCCCGCAGGCCAAGCAGCAGCTAGGCCCGCAGGCCATGCCATGGCCAGCCTTGGCACGCACACCGCGGCGCACAGGGCTCGCGCCAAAGATACCCGCAACATGTTCGACACTTTGTCTAGAGAGAGAGGGCACCCTTTTTAGAGTGATTTCTTCTTGGGAAGAAATCACTCTACGAGGTTTGTTTGAAGCAAAATATGAATACAGAGGCCATTTCAATTATTCTCAGGGGTATTTTGGGCAATTTGAAAATGCCAAAATCCCATATCAATGGTTCAGATGGAGCCACGCAAGTGTTATTCCAAATCGGCGGTTCTTGTGAAGGCGGGATCAGGTGTGGCGCTGATGGTGTGCCTAGATTCTCCCGCGCAATATCTTGTTGGTCAGATGCAGTTTACTAAGTTGCGCCGCACTACATTGGAACGGAACCTTGATTCCGTGTGACGCGCAGATGGTACAGCGCGCGATTGATCCAGATCGTATGGTTTGGATTAACTCCGAGTTTCGTTGACGCAATATATTCAGATCTAGCGGCGCAAAATCGATCCCGCCTTTTTGAGTGAGATCCGACGGTCGATTTCACAAATGCTCTCTTCGCCCTATCAGAGCGCGACACCCAAGCGGCGGGGCGCTGCTACGGTGCTTCGCAGACGCACCAAATGAAGCCTAAAGATTCCATTTCAAATTTTTTCAGTGGCCGAACTTGTTTTCCTCATAACTTGGCCATCCGGTGGCCAAATCCGACGATCCAAATTGCTCCGAGCTAGGTTTTTCATTCTCTATCAATTGAGAATGGTTTGAGAGGTTTTTGGCCTCATGAAACAGTTACAGAGAGGCATTTTTGAAGAAAGAGCTTTGTTACTCTTAATCTTGGAGATTTTTCTGATTTTGTGAATTAAAAAGCTATCACTCATCCTCTCTATGTGTGCCCATGTCGTTGTACTGCTGTGATTTTTGAAGAATGGTGGAGCTTCTCTGCATATGGCAAGGGATTGATTGATTATCGGAAGAAAAGGAACGTCTATCGAACAAATTGGTTGTGAGATTTTCTCATTCCCTAACTCTTTAGATAATTTTCATGCCCTTGTATGCTTGTATAGGTGAAAAGAAAAATTAGTGGAATACCTATCTAGCTTGTGAGATTTAATTGTAGGGCATCATTATAAGCATCAAAAATTGTATTTGTTGTGGTGTGTTCAGTGGGTCTTGGACACCGGCTTTATGCCTGAATCCGGGCGTTGTTACGCCCCTCTCGTTTTATGCTTGAGAAAATTTAGGGGTGTGCACCCTTGTCCCGTAAAGGGCTAAAAGTTGAGTATTGAGTAAATACGAGCCCATTGGGCATTACTCCATGGATTAGCCATCACTCACCGTGGTGGTGAACCACGTAATCTTTCGTGTTGTGGTTTGTTCAATTATGTACTTTGTGAAGTGCGTGGAATGAATTGCGAGGATGGGTGTGCAAATCGGTAGATCCCGGCCACCGAGTGGTTGTGAGGTAGATTTGCATACGATTGTGTATAGAGCAATTTTGTTCATTATAAGCAAGTGGGCAGCAAAGAAATATCAAGAAAAAGTATTCACACCGATTCACCCCCTCTCGGTGTCATTCAAGGTCCATCAATTGGTATCGAGCCTCGGGCTCACCGACGACTTAATCAAGAACCGAGAAGATCGGAATAAAAGATATGGCACCGGGAGAAGGTTCAAACAAGCCCCCTTGTTTGATGGGACAGATTTTGTCTTTTGGAAAAGAAGAATGGAGGTCTATATAGGATCTCTTGGTTATGATGTTTGGGCTTCAGAGAGAATGGCTACACTCCACATGATACAAATGCTCCCACGGTTGTAGATAAAAAGAATTTTGAGAATAATAGAAAGGCTCTCAATGCCATTCAAGGGGGGACCGATAAATAGTAAATCGGCTAAAATGATGGACCGCAAGACAAGCAAAGGAAGTATGGGACGGACCGATCAACATATATGAAGGAGATAAGAAAATCAAGACTGTCAAGCTGCAGACATTCAGAGGTCAGTTTGAGAATCTGAAGATGAATGAAGATGAGACCATTGATCAATACATGAACAGGGTTAATGAAGTGGTCAACTCTATTAGAGGACTTGGTGAAGATTTGAAAGGTCATATTGTTTGTCAGAAGATTTTGAGGTCTTTCACTCCAAAATTTGAGTCAAAGGTATCTGCTCTTGAAGAAACCAAGGACTTGGAACAGATTACTATTGATGAAATTCATGGAGCTTTAACAGTTTTTGAGATGAGGATTGATCCAGGAACCACTAGTGACAAGCAGGTAGCTTTCAAGGCTATGAAGAAGCTGAAGATTTCTGAAAAACAAAATGAGGAAGAAAGTGAAGATGAAGCCACAGCTCATTTCACTAGGAAATTAAGAAAAGGTACAGGAAAGTATAAAAACAAGCTTCCATTCAAATGCTTTAATTGTGGTAAAGTTGGACACTCCATTCGCAAAGTGCCCAATGAAGAGTAAGTTTGACCAGTGATGATGAAGATGATAGAAAAAGCAAGTTTAAGGGAAAGAAAAACTATAACTTCAAGAAAAACAGGTCAAACAGAAAGAGTTTTATCTCTAAAAGAAGCACTGAATCCTCAGATGATGACTCTGATGAAATCTCAGAAGATGAGCCTAGTGAGGCTTTGTTCATGGTTTACATTGAAGATCAAGAGAAGAACACAACTAAAGAAAAATTCTCCTCAAAAAGTAATGAAGAAGGCATTGTAGAATCTATCTCTAGCAGTGAAGAAGAAAAAGAGAATGAAATTTCAAGCTCTGGTGATGATGAAGAAGGTGAGGTAAATTTTGAAGAAGAGTTTGCTGCAGCTATGAAGGAACTCAAGAAAGAAAGAAAATATAACAAGCTTGCCTTACAAGAAGTTAAAAAATAGAAAAAGGTTATTCAAGATTTGAGAATTCAAGTGGTAGAATCCAAGAAAATTATTGAAGATCTCAAGACTCAGCTTGAATAGGTATCTACAGACCACTCCAAACTAATGACTGAGAATACAGGTTTGAGAGCTCAACTTGAAACACAAGCCCCTGTGATGAGTAAATTTGAAGAGCTTGAGAAGGAATTTATTTTGTTAAAAGCAAAGGTGAATGAATATGAAATAGAAGAGTTTGAAAGACAACAAAAATTGAACAAATCTGATGAGCCAAGCAACACTACAATACATCCTAGTAGCAGAAAGCTAGATGGGATTATAAATTCTCAAAGACCTTTCAATGTAATATTTGGTCTTGGTTTTGATAAGGGAGAGACTTCAAATAATGCAAACTCAAATAGAAAAGGTTCCATCTCTTTTGTGAAAGAGAGTGAAAAGGGCAAGGCTACTGTAGTTTATGATCAAAAAGTAAATCATGTTCCTACTTCACTGACCAACAATGCAAGGCAAGGTAGGAGAGTTGAAAAGACTAACACCTATGGAAGAGATTATCCCAATGCATTGCAGAGACAGATGAGTTATGTGACTCCTTCTAGGTCAAGATCTTATTTTCATGGTTACTGTTATAAATGCATTACTTATGGTCACAGAATAGCTACTTGCAAGTTCAATATGAGTCAAGTTAGATTTGAAAGCAGAAATCAGTTTGCCCCTCTTGAAGAAAATTTTGTTGAATGCTATAACTGTAACAATTTTGGGCATATAGTAAGGAACTCTAGAACCATCTTTCCCCCTATGCCACCTTCACAGAGACAGTATGATAGAATTAGAAGCAAGATTTCAAGACAGAAGCAAGATGAAATATCTAAATCAAATAAGAGGGTCTGGGTTCAGAAAAATAGCTCTTTGGTTGTACAGACAGCTCTCAAGGCTCAAAATAGTTCTACACCATGGATTCTTGACAGTGGATGTTCGAGTCATATGACAGGAGATAGTAAGAGGCTTCAGAAATTTCAACATTATGAAGGAGGCTCAGTCAAGTTTGGTAATGATATTGGTGCAAAGATTGTTGGGAAAGGAAGCATTAGCCTCAACAATGGGAAGGTAAAATCTCATGAGGTTCTCTATGTTTCAGGCTTGAAACATAATCTATTGAGTGTCAGTCAGCTTTGTGATAAGGGCCACAGATTAATTTTCAGTGATCAAGGATGTGAGATTCGAAGAACTGACAGTGGCAAATTGATGGCAACTGGAAAGAGAACATCAGGAAATCTTTATACATTGTGTGAAGATTTTCAAGAAAATTACATGTTGAGCCAAGAAGAAGAAACATGGCTATGGCACAAAAGACTGGGGCATATTGGATTTGAAAATTTAGTAAAGATTTCCAATAAAAATGCTGTAAGAGATATCCCCTCTTTGAAGAAGCCTACCAATGGCATATGTCCATCTTGTCAGAAAGGGAAGCAGACAAGAGTATCATTTAAACCAAAAGATTACCATACTACTCAACCACTTGAGATTATTCACATAGATCTATGTGGGCCAGTGAGAACCCAGAGCATCTTAGGAGAGAGGTACTTTATTCTATTCATAGATGACTACTCCAGGATGACTTGGGTAATGTTCTTGAAAAATAAGTCAGAGGCTCTTGCGAAGTTTAAAATCTTCAAAGCTCAAGTTGAAAATGAGACAGGAAATAAAATTAAATGTTTAAGGTCTGAAAGGGGAGGAGAATACACCTGGATTAATTTTGTAGATTTTTGTTTTGAGAATGGCATCAAGAGACAGACTTCAGCTCCTAGAACACCACAACAGAATGGTGTTGCAGAAAGAAAGAATAGAACTGTTCAAGAGATGGCCAGGACTATGTTGACTGAAAATGACATGGGGAACAAATTTTGGAGAGAAGCAGGTGTATACATCGGTAGATATGTTCGAACGGTGTATGTTGAGACAAAGCATGAAGACAAAACTCCCTATGAATTATGGTTTGGTAAAAGGCCACAACAAAGCACTTCAAAGTGTTTGGTAGTAAATGCTATATCAAAAACACCAATCATGATTTAGGGAAGTTTGATGATCGAGCAGATGAAGGAATTTTTCTTGGCTACTCTACCTCAAGCAAAGCATATAAATGTTACGATAAAAAACTTGACAAGATTGTTGAAAGTGCAGATGTGAGAGTTGATGAGCACAAGAATTCTCCTACAGGATCAAATAATGAGGTTCCTATTTTTGAAGACCTGGACAGTGAGCAGAATGACATTGAAACAGAAAAGGAGCAGGATGTTACAAATGAGCCAAGACAGAGAGCAGTAGTTGAGACGAGAAGACAGAGAAGAGCAGTCAGATTCGGAAGCAAATAGGCAGAACAAAAGTGGCTCAAGTAGAGTAAAAAAGAATCATCCTGATCAATTAATTTTTGGTGATCCATCTGCTGGTATGCAAACAAAAAGGTGAGACAACCAAAACAAATGTTTTCATTACTATCTCATATTGAACCAAAATCAGTTTGGAGGCATGTGAAGATGCTAGTTGGCTCAAGGCAATGAATGAAGAGTTGGATCAAATAGAGAAAAATAAAACTTGGGAATTGGTGCCAAGGCCTACAGACAAGAATGTTTTTGGCACTAAATGGGTCTACAGGAACAAGCTCAATGAAGATGGCAAAATTGAAAGAAACAAGGCCAGGTTAGTTTGTAAAGGATATGCTCAGGTTGAGGGCATTGACTTTGAAGAAACATTTGCTCCTGTGGCTAGGTTGGAAGCTATTAGGATGTTTCTTGCTTTTGCAGTGCACAAGAACTTCAAAGTTTATCAGATGGATGTCAAGTCAGCTTTTCGAATGGTGACTTAGAAGAAGAGGTGTATATAGAGCAACCGGATGGATTTCAACCGAGTGAGGACCCTACACTTGTTTGTAAATCGAAGAAAGCATTGTATGGGTTGAAGCAAGCACCAAGAGCATGGTATTCAAGACCGGATACTTATCTCTGTAAGTTGGGTTTCAAGAAAGGTTTGGTTGATAGTAATTTATATGTTAAATCTATAGATGGCAATCGGACAATTTGTGGTTGTATATGTAGATGATATCATCTTTGCAGGCCAAAAGGATGAATTATGTCAAGACTTTGCTCGGGAGAATGCAAGATGAGTTTGAGATGTCTATGATTGGAGAGTTATCTTATTTTTTAGGTCTTGGATCAGCCGGTTAAATAATGGATTATTTTTATCACAGGCCAAATATGTGAAGGAAATGTTGAAGAAATTCACAATGGAAGACTGTACACCAATGAGCACTCCAATGATGACAAGTTGTAAGCTAAGTAAAGAGGATGACTCTCCCTCAGTTGATAATACTATGTACAGGTCAATGATAGGAAGTCTTCTCTACTTGATCGCTACTAGACCGGATATTCTTCGGCCTGTGTGCATGGTAGCTAGATTTCAAGCTGGCCCAAAGGAGACAGATGTGGTAGCTGTGAAGAGGATCTTCAGATACCTGAAGGGGACAATGGAGTATGGTCTTTGGTATGCAAAGAGCAAGGATCTAGTTTTGTCATCCTATTCAGATACAGATTGGGCAGGTTGTGTTGATGATAGGAAGAGCACTAGTGGAGGTGCCTTCTATCTTGGTAGAAATTTGATGGCTTGGCATAGTAAAAAGCAAGAGTCAGTCTCATTGTCTACAGCAGAAGAAGAATATATTGCAGCCACCTCTTGTTTTATACAGGTTTTGTGGATGAAACAAATGTTGAAGGATTTAGGCATTGAGTCAGACAAGCCTATTTCAATGTTCTCGTGACAACACAAGTGCTATTAATATCTCAAAAAATCCAGTTATGCACTCCAGGACGAAGCACATAGCCATTCGGTTTCATTTCTTGAGTGAAAAGGTCTTGGAAGGAGAAGTTCAGTTAGACTTCATTCCTACAG
Source organism: Protea cynaroides (assembly GCA_028583415.1). Taxonomy (NCBI): domain Eukaryota; kingdom Viridiplantae; phylum Streptophyta; class Magnoliopsida; order Proteales; family Proteaceae; genus Protea; species Protea cynaroides. The sequence continues at coordinate 28,815,106 of CM053273.1, read as the reverse complement.
TAGAGTAGATTGCAAATATCTTCACAAAGCCATTTCCCAGAGATCAATTTGACTACTTGAGACAGAAATTGGGAGTGATTATCTTCCCCAAGCATTGAGAAGCTTGGAGTGAGGGGGAGCAGGGTTTGCTTGTTCTTTTTTTTTTTTTTTGCTCCCTTTGTAGGACTCAGGGGGAGTCTGTTGGTATTTTTTTTGTGCTGCTATGGTGATATGTTTATGTTTTGGAGCACCCATAGGATTGGGAAGATGCGGTGGGCACTCCTATGTGGGAAATCCCTTTGTTCTTGTTGTCAAAGGGGGAGAAACGTCTGTGGATTGAGTAGTTGCCAATAATTCCAAAGGGGGAGATTGTTGGCCTACATATTGTAATTGTTGGCAAATTGGACTAACTGGGTCCAGTTTGATGAGAGAGAATGTCTATATTGTAATTGTTGGCAAATTGGGCTAACTGGGTCCAGTTTGATGAGAGAGAATGTCTATATTGTAATTGTTGGCAAATTGGGCTAACTGGGTCCAGTTTGATGAGAGAGAGTGTCTGCGGATCCTACAGGCGATATGGCAGTGAAACAGGTGATGCAGTTTGATGCAGTTTTGTTACAGGTGATGTGAAGCATGGAAAATGGAGAGGGACTACTGTAGAGAGAGAAATAAGAGAGAGAATCCTATAAAGAGAGAGAGAGGAGAGAGAAATTTATGGGACCCAGGTGTGGGTGGGACCCACTGGTCTTCGGTTGGCAGAGGTCCAGCCTTGGCCGCATGCTAGGCAGCTACCATGGCTTGCCCAGCAACAAGGCCCGCGAGCCAAGCGGCAGCTAGGCCCGCGAGGCCATGCCATGGCCAGCCTTGGCACGCACAGCCGCGCCAGGGCTCGCGCTCAAGACACCCGCAACATGTTCGACACTTTGTCTAGAGAGAGAGAGGCACCCTTTTTAGAGTGATTTCTTCTCGGGAAGAAATCACTCTACGGGGGTTTGTTTGAAGCAAAATATGAATACAGAGGCCATTTCAATTATTCTCAGGGGTATTTTGGGCAATTTGAAAATGCCAAAATCCCATATCAATGGTTCAGATGGAGCCACGCAAGTGTTATTCCAAATCGGCGGTTCTTGGGAAGGCGGGATCAGGTGTGGCGCTGACGGTGCACCTAGATTCTCCCGCGCAATATCTTATTGGTCGGATGCAGTTTACTAAGTTGCGCCGCACTACATTGGAACGGAACCTTGATTCCGTGTGACGCGCAGATGGTACAGCGCGCGATTGATCCAGATCGTATGGTTTGGATTAACTCCGAGTTTCGTTGACGCAATATATTCAGATCCAGTGGCGCAAAATCGATCCCGCCTTTTTGAGTGAGATCCGACGGCCAATTTCACAGATGCTCTCTTCGGCCTATCAGAGCGCGACACCCAAGCGGCGGGGCGCTGCTACGGTGCTTCGCAGGCGCACCAAATGAAGCCTAAAGATTCCATTTCGAATTTTTTCAGTGGCCGAACTTGTTTTCCTCATAACTTGGCCATCCGGTGGCCAAATCCGACGATCCAAATTGCTCCGAGCTAGGTTTTTCATTCTCTATCAATTGAGAATGGTTTGAGAGGTTTTTGGCCACGTGAAACAGTTGCAGAGAGGCGTTTTTGAAGAAAGAGCTTTGTTACTCTTAATCTTGGAGATTTTTCTGGTTTTGTGAATTAAAAAGCTATCACTCATCCTCTCTATGTGTGCCCATGTCGTTGTACTTGCTGTGATTTTTGAAGAATGGTGGAGCTTCTCCGCATATGGCAAGGGATTGATTGATTATCAGAAGAAAAGGAACGTCGTCAGTTATCAAAACAAATTGGTTGTGAGATTTTCTCATTCCCTAACTCTTTAGATAATTTCCATGCCACGTATGCTTGTATAGGTGAAAAGAAAAATTAGTGGAATACCTATCTAGCTTGTGAGATTTAATTGTAGGGCATCATTATAAGCCCCAAAAATTGTATTTGTTGTGGTGTGTTCAAGGTGGGTCTTTGGACACCGGCTTTATGCCCGATTCAGCGTTGTTACGCCCTCTCGGTTTATCTTTGGGAAAATTTAGGGTGAGCACCCTTGTCCCGTAAAGGGCTAAAAGTTGAGTATTGAGTAAATACGAAGCCCATTGGGCATTACTCCGTGGATTAGCCATCACTCACCGTGGTGGTGAACCACGTAATCTTTGTGTTGTGGTTTGTTCAATTATGTACTTTGTGAAGTGCGTGGAATGAATTGCATGATGGGTGTGCAAATCGGTAGACCTGGCCACCGAGTGGTTGTGAGGTAGATTTGCATACGATTGTGTATAGAGCAGTTTTGTTCATTATAAGCAGTGGGCAGCAAAGAAATATCAAGAAAAAGTATTCACACTGATTCACCCCCCCCCCTCTCAGTGTCATTCAAGGTCCATCACAGTTGGTGCTCTGCAATATCTCACATTGACTCGGCCTGATATTGCATACTCGGTTAACCGAGTGTCAATTTATGCATGCTCCCACAACAAACCATTGGACAGCCGTAAAACGTATACTACGTTATCTGAAATCAACCGTATCCTATGGTCTCTATCTTCAACCATCTCCAATTACACAGTTGCATGCATACACTGATGCTGATTGGGCGCGTTGTCCCGATGATCGGCGATTAACAAGTGGATATTGTATATATCTGGGTTCCAATCTTGTCACATGGAGCTCCAAGAAGCAAGCCACCATTGCACAATCATATACTGAATCTGAATACAAGGGAATAGCTAATGCTTCTGCTGAATTAGTCCGGTTCAAGCAACTCTTAATGGATCTTGGAGTCCCAATATTAGTTCCTATTATTTTTTGTGACAATATTGGTGCGACGTACTTGACTACCAACCCACTGTACCATGGCCGCACTAAACACATAGAAATTGACTTCCATTTTTTATGGGAACGAGTAGCCAAACAACAAATTCGTGTACTCCATGTGTCTAGTCAAGAGCAGCTTGCGGATATAATGACAAAAGGGTTGCCATCGGCTCGCTTTTAGCATCTTCGAGCCAAGCTAACGGTGCAAGTCAACACCGTTCGCTTGAGGGGGTGTAACACGTATTCAGATCCTAATATCAATCTAGATCCTAAAATCAAGATTGATTTTAGGAAGTGTATTTCAGTTGCACTACTATGAGCGGACATGCGTTAGAATTTTCAAATTTCAAAACTTGCCTTCAAGTCCCAATATCTCTCTCCTTTATTCTCTCATTGTAAATCTTATCATATTTTGAATTTAAAATATTATAACTGATTGTAAAAGTATTCATCTATTGAAAGGAATACACACTCATCAAAATATAGTGGAAATTCAAAAATCAAATCCGTCTCTTCATTCATAAAATGAGCTAATTAGAGAAAAAGAAAATGATGAAAAGTATAAAATTGAAATCTTAGAATTCAAGCAATTTTTTACTAACCTGGAAAGTTCATTGACATGGAGGAGAGTTGTTCTTGAGGATTTGTTAATGATTTGGTAAGAGACTCTTGGAGAAATAGGATTTGAGGGTTCAAGTGAGCAAGAATGGTTGCTAATTTCAGTGGAGTAAAGAAAGCTTGAGAAGAAATAGAGGATAAACAAGATAGAAGGAGATAGTTGTAGAAATTGTTGGAAGCTTGAGAAGTTTTCAACTTCAGTTTTGGGTATAGATGATTTGATCGTTGGGAACAACAAACCACATTAAAGGTGAGTTTTAATCTTTCCCATGTTGGAGGTAGAGTTGCATATAAGTTTAAAATGTATTTGCAGACCTTAAGAATGTGTTAATGGTGAGGAAAAATGTAAACAGTAAATTAGTGTATTTTTACTTAAATTAGACTTAGTGTTGATGTCTATGTAATGGCTATTAAGGAGATAATGTATTAATTGATGGACCTTGAATGACACTGAGAGGGGGGGGGGGGGTGAATCAGGGTGAAAAACTCTTCCCTTTGAATTTTTTCATCGCCAAGTGTTGATGATGAGCCGATCGTCCCACACACAATCGTATGCAAATCTATCTCGCTACCACTCAGTGGCCAGGTTTACCGGATTTGCACACCCATCCTGCAGTTCATTCCACGCACTTCACAAAATACATAATCAAAATATTCCACAACACAGAGGGGTTACGTGGTTCACCACCACAATGAGTGATGGCTAATCCACGGAGTAATGCCCAATGGGCTTCGTATTTACTCAATACTCAACTTTCAGCCCTTTACAGGACAAGGATAATCACCTTAAATTTTCTCAACATAAAACTGAGAGGACAAACACTGCCAAAGTTTCAGGCTATTTCAGCCAGTGTCCAAGACCCACTGAATACAAATCAAAACAGATAGATTTTGGGGCTTATAGAGATGCCCTACAATTAAATCCCAAACTAGCAAGGCTTTCAATATTCTTTTTGCCTAAGCTAGCATACAATAAACTCCCATACAATGTAGGCATTCAACTTTCTTAACCTACTCCAGCATACAATACATTAATCTAATAAATAATAAGGGAGTATAGAAAATCTCACAACCGATGTTTTCGGTCGCACCTAAGTCATATGCAGCATTCCTTTTCTTCTGATAATCAACCAATCACGAGCCATATGCAAAGAAGCTTCACCATCAATCAAAAATCACAGTAGTGCATCGACATGGGCACGAATAGAGAGGATGACTGCTTGTTTTCAATTCCCCAAACCAGAAATCATCAAAAAATCAAGAAATAAAGCTTTTCTCCTCAAAATCGCCTCTCTCCCTCTGTTTCATGCGGCCACCAGCTCTCCAACCATTCTTAATAGAAAGAGAATGAAAAACCTAGCTCGGTGCAATTTGGATCGTTGGATTTGGCCTCCGGATGATCAAGTTATGAGGAAAACAAGTTCGGCCAATAAGAAAATTTAAAATGGAATCATTAAGCCTCACTTAATGCACCTGCGAAGCACCATAGCTGCGCCGTGCCTGTAAGACCCACACGCCACGAACCCGATCTAACCTTACATTTCGTGTCGTGATCCGTCTACATATGATGGTCGAGCCAAGTGGACCAAGTGTGTGAAGAAACCCAAGACCTAGTATGAAAATTTGCTCAAAAATAGTCAAAATGAGGGTAGGGTCGCATGTCTTAACAGACAGGTCCGACCCTCCCATCGACCCTCAACCATGGGTCGCAGGGTCTATGAGTTGTCCGACCCTCCCATCGACCCTCCCATCGATCCTCGATATTCGGGAAAAACAGCACGAACCGAAAATTTGGAAACCTTCCTAATTTCGATTGGAACCTTTCCTAAACTCAATGGGACTTATTTTGAGAGGTTGCCCTATCAATAGGATGTCCCTAAGCCTCTTTCAATCCTTTTACAACCCTAATTGGATTGAGAGAAAGAGAAGAGAAGGAAGACAATAAGAGAAGGAAGAAGAGAAAATTCAGAGGAACTCTGAATCTCAGCAAACCTAAGGTATGAATACATTCCCCATGATTTATTTAAGAGTTTAGAATGGCTCATGAAAAAGGTATGACTTAGAAGAAACCCAAATCATCCATCCATGGTTAGGTTTTCATGGAAAACCATGGAAGAGATCATTAAAACCATATAGGTGAATAAAGTATAGTTCTAAACCATAGAACATGTATAAAATGGATTGTGGAAGTAAGCCATAGGGCCCAACCATGAAAGAGAGAACGAAATCTGATATTTTCGACTCAAACCATGGAGGCTCGCACCTAGGTTCGATGGCAGATCCGACCCTAGCATCGACCCTCAGTGTTCGGGAAGTTCGGATAGGGGAGGGGTCGCACCCGGGGTCGATCGTGACTCCGACCCTACCTCCGACCCTCGTTAACAACATGGTTTTTAAATTCAGAATTAATTCTAATTAAATTCTATCGACTTTGTTAGGTCTTCTAGCAATATAATAACATTATAAAGGTGATTCTAAAGCTTGGAAGAGGATCTATTAACAAGCTAAGGTGAGGAAACAGAACGCTAAACTAATTGGTTAATAACAAACTATTTTCTCTTTTCTTGAGTCCAATGCCATGCTTGATTCTATGCGAATATGTCTGTAATGTGCATACAACATGTCATCCAATATTTTTATTATTTGTTCATGCATATTTACTTTATTGTTTATAACATCATGATGATGATGATGTTAGGAATAGGCATGTGATTGTATGTGTGTGGTTGGTGTACTTGATGCGAGCGAGTATCAGGGGAGGTGTGATGAGAACGTCAATAAACGTTAACCTTTGGAGGGTCTCAAGATTTAGCTCTATCTCTAACTCAAGTCTTGTGCATTAGCATCGTCGTATCGCCATTACCTTAGCGGGGAACTATTATGTCGTAGAGTATCCGGGGGAGGTGGTCTCGGTCCTTGTAGTCTCGACTCTACTTGGGGGGCCTTAGCTCTATCTCTATGGACATTCCGAGGGATCTTTGGGGTGAGGCCTTGAATACATTGTTTGGCATTAGGATTGGTTAGTTGCGAGCCTAGTTTGCAAGCCCTCGCCAGCAGGGGCTTACGTGTTGGTATGGCACTATATAGCAATAAACGTTAACCTTTGTTATATAATGTTCATGATTAGGGTGGATGGGGACGACGATAAACGTTAACCTTCGGGCGGACTTCCACACCCTGTGTATAGAGGCGGGGTCAATAAACGTTAACCTTTGACCACCCAACCTTTCTATTGCGCATTACAAACTTTAAACCAGACCAAAGATATGAATTGACTGCATGCATATGTATTGTTGCATTGTTTTGTTTACTCACTGAGCTCAAGTTGCAGAGCTGACCCTTGCGCGCTCAATTTTTTTTAGTTTCTGATGTTGCAGGTACTATGATTAAAGATTTTGTCTACATGCCAACATATGAACGGGTAGAGGCTATGAATGAGCAAGCTGTGGAGAACGAACATGGTTCGTTAAGTGAGCGTTTCAAGGGCGGTTACGTTTAGTGTTTAGTTTTCGTATTTGGATATTGTAATATGTATTAAGTTATGTTTTGGTTACTTGGAAATAAATGGAATATAAATTATTTATCATGATTAGACCTCAGTTCATTATCTGTAAGACTTTCGCTATTTATCTTATTGTATCTAGAGCTCTCATAGGCCTTACCCATTAAACCTGAATACTTCCATTGGAGTCCATGAACTGAGTTAGGATAAATTAAAAGCTTTAATACAAACAAACCATAAGCACCTGTGTTGGTTGAGACAGAACTTAAACAAGATAATAATGTACATATTAAAGGTGAAATCATATATATACACTCAAACAGAAAGAGAAGACCAAAAAATTATCCTAATAAATAAATAATATAGGGTATTACCTATAAGTTGGGTAGTTATCCAAGTATACCAGGATATAGTACAATAGCAAGAAGGGAGCTTCTGTAAAGTAGAAAATTGAATGCCGAGTTGGTACTCACGGGATGTGAAACTTCGATGTATGACAAATGAAGGAGAAAATGGCTAGTAATGCCTAATTCCCCGCAAAGGTAAAGGGAAAGGTCTCGGGCTAAATCCAAACAGAGATAAGAGGATAATGGCCACACATTAAGAACAAGAGCAACAACAGATGAGACCGACTATGTAATTTGCTATGTAAATCACTATCCAAGTTGCTGATGCTACATCAACACCTCTGGGTCAAACTAAGTATGGTACCAATTGGTAGCATCACCGCATTCCCAACACCGTTAGCTATAACACAGTACCTACCACACAGCAAGTCCCAAGAATGCACACCCCGTCCGCGAAGTTTGGTGCACAACAAGCAATGTATCAAGGTGGTTACCCTTATCAGCTATCGATGTAAGGGATAGCTGCATCATGACATAATGATCCGACCAAGGATTTAGGAATATTTTCTGAAGATTAAACCTCAAACATTTTCAGCAAGGATTTAATCTATTGTAGCCATATGATGGGAAAGTTTATATAGGATGCGGTGCATTATTAATTTACTCTTATGATTTTAGAAGATGCACATACCAGATTTTAATTTCTCGTGCCTTGACATGATACCTTCTTGATTTAACCTGTCAATTGGAGTTATAGATATTGTTTCTTTAGTATTAGTCCTGATTATACCAAATTGAGCCACTCTCATGATCCACAACATGAACAGAGATATGAACTCGAATGAACACTTAAATGCTTAATCATGTTGAGCGTACATCTACCGATTTATACCCGATTTATTGATGTACGAAAATTTTCTCCGGATTATACCGATTCTCGATGTACAAAATCTTTCTCCAAATTTATACCTGATTTACTGATGTACGAAATCTCTCTCTAGATTTACTCCTATAGTGCCTTGACCAATGGCATTATATATTCGATAGAACCTATAACCATGAGGTTAAGAACTATAAAACCTCTATGCATTTGGACCACCGTGCAACTTAACGATCTTTTGATGCCGGTTGGATTATTACAGATTTACTCTTGATTCCTAAAACCTAGGTTCACTAGATAAAGCAAGTGTTTGCCGTTATACTAAATTTGAAAGAAGGAAGTGAATTGCTTTTGGAGAAACATTCTGATTTATACACTCCCTGAACTTGTTGATAAAGATGTTTAGTGATAATGAAATCATTGGAAGAAAGATGATTGGATTCAGAATAAATACTATAGCCAATGATCCTCAAATGAAGTAATGGAGAATCTATTTTGAGATTTCTAAATGGGTGGATATGAGCCATGTCTATAAAAGAGTGCATGAGCAAAAAATGAAAACTATCAAGAGTAACTAGGAAAGAGTAGATAGCACTCAAGTAAAGTTAAAGATGGTTATATCGGTATGAATTTTAACAAGATAGAAGATTCCTAAAGGAAAATTTAAGAGTGGATATAAGGATAACGTCATGGCATAAGTAGTACTCGATTTAATAAAATGATAATTGAGTTATGCCCAATGTTGAGGGATATGATTAAGTAAAGACCAAAATAGTTTGGCTGAATTAATGAATTTATAAGCATATATCCTAATGCTTATAGATAGACTTGGGATATGAAGTAACAATCACAAGGTATGTTTCGAGGTATATGGAAGAGAGAGCAAGGTAGAACAGCAAGGATAAAATAAATGCAAGCTAATGAGTGCAATATGAGATTTTGATGATGGTCTTTGAAAAATCAAAAGAGATGAAGGAACTAGACAAGCTCTTAAGACCTTTACATCAGATTTTTCTAGTTCAAGCACTTTTGGACTAAATGTTGTATTAGATGAGTGTTATGAATAATGTCCAAATAGTATGGATAGATGAAATTTGGACGCAACCAAAATAAACTTGAGATGGCAGACTTTGATGTCATCTTGGGAATAGACTGGTTGTCTCAACACTCTACAAAGTGATTATGTGCATAGAAGAGGTTATCATTCAAGAATAAAGATGGCATATAATTTGGTTTTATTGGAAGCATATTACCTAGTAAGCAGAAGCGGATCCTCTCTATGCTAAGGGCGAAGAGATGCCTTGAAGAGTAATGAGTTGGATATATGGTATCTGTGGTATATGTTACCAAAGAAGCACCACAGATAGAAGATATTGATGTGATGCATAAATTTTCTGATGTGTTTCCAGGAGACTTACCTGGGTTACCATCTGAACATGTGACCAAGTTCGTCATCGACTTGTTACCAAGGACGATACTTGTGTCAAAGGCACCTATAAAGTAGTTCCTATGGAGTTGAAGGAACTGAGATTCAACTACAAGAGTTATTAGACTAAGGTCCTAATCGGCTAAGTATTGCATCATGGGGAGCGCCAATGCAAGTCATGAAGAAGAAGGATGGTAGTGTCCGATTATGTATAGACTATCGAGAATCGAACAAGCTCACGATCAAGAATCGATAACTACCACCTCAGATCGATGACTTGTTTAAATAGTTGCAAGGAGCAAAGGTATTTTTTAAGATTGATTTTCAGTCAAGATATCATTAGCTGAAGAATTTAGACAGCGATATTCCGAAGATAGTTTTTTTAAAACCGGGATTGGCCAATTATGAGTTCTCAATTATGATGTTTGGATTAACCAATGCCCTTACATTTTTTGTGGAATGGATGAACTGGGTGTTTCATGACATGTTGGACACGTCGGTTATAGTTTTCATAGATGATATTTTGGTTTATTCCAAGATTGAAGCAACTCATACAACGAATTTTAGAACAGCTTCACAACTGTTGAGAAGGGAAAAGCTTTACACCAATTCCAAGGAATATGAGACCCGATTAAACAAAGTGATCTTATTAGATCACGTAGCATCATAAAAAGGAATAAAGTGGACCCTATTAAGATAGAAGTAAATATATGGTGAGAAACACCTAAAGAATATTACGAAGATCAGAAGTTTCATGGGTTAGCTGGTTATTACAGACGATTTTTGGAGGACCACTCTAAGATCGCAATACCTCTTACTAAGCTAACTAGGAAAGGAGAGGAGTTTAATTTGACTGACAAGGGTGAAGAATATTTCTAGATTCTAAAGTAAGATTGATATCAGCTCCCATCTTGATCATATCGGCACCAGGGAAACCTTTTACCCTATCCATTAGAGCTTTCGGATTGGATCTAGGATGCGGGTTGATGTAAGGTAAATAAGCGATTTCATATGCTTTAAGAAAACTGAAAGAGCATGAGAAGAGTTACCCAACTCATGATTAGAGTTATCGGTGATGAATTATGCAATCAAGACTTGGAGACATTATCTAAACAGAGAATAATTTTAGGATAAGAGTCCTATTTATCTCTTCATCAGAAAGAGTTAAACATGAGGATAGGAAAATGGTTTGAACATTGAAGGATTAAGACCGTGATATTCAAGGTCACTGAGCAAGGCTAATGTAGTAGCTAAGCCTTAAGCAAAAAGGGATTATGAGGTCTGAAGAAGGCCCGAGTATAAATGTTTCCTTATGTTCTGCAGCAACAGATTCAGATTTGGAAAAGAGTAACATATAATAGAAACTCGTGATGATCCAATTGAGCGAGAACTTAGGGACGAAGAAAAAGTAATAATTTTGTTATATCTGTATATAAGAATGGTACAAGAAAATTTAGAGAAAGAAAAACCTAACCCTGACTGACTTTGGATACGAAGACGGTACTCAGATACAGAGGTAGACTCTGAATACATGAAGGTAAAGACTCGGATATCATGAAGAGGATAAGGATAAGAGTCCATTATACTCCATATTCAGGATATCCTAGATTACCAATATGTATCATGATCTGAAGAGATAACAAATGTGGCTTAGTGCGTGTTCCAGTGTCTGAATTATTAGCAAGTAAAAGCTGAAAGACAAAGATCACCATGGCTTACAATAAAAACTATCGGAGCCGGTCCCGAAAGTGGAATTGCATTACAATGAATTATGTCACCGATTTGCCACTGACTATCGATCGATTGCGAGGTTGGGTGATTGTTGATCGCCTTATGAAGATAGCTCATTCCATTGCTATACGACCTCGATATACTTTGGAGCGGCTAACTAAGCTATATATGGATAATGTTGCCAGATTGAATGGTATGCATGAGAGCTTAGTGTCGGTCAGAGGCTTATACTTTATCTCAAAGTTTTGGAAGGATCTATAGAAAACAATGGGAACGAAATTGAAGTTTAGTACCGCATTTTACCTTAAACCGACGGATAGTCGGGGCGGACTATACAAATCCTAAGAGATATGCTCTGAGCTTGTAAAATTGATTTCAAGGAACTTGAGTTGAGAAGGTACCGTGAATTGAAGTTGTTATTAAGCTACCATGTAATGTTACCTAGGAAGAAGATACGATAGAAATGTCAAATTCCTTTTCTTTTGGAATGAAGTTAGTGAATGAAGAGTTTTAAGACCTAAGTCAATTGTAGAAAAACTGTCGAGTGGCAGACAAGATCAAAGAAAAAGGGCCAGGATAGCTCAGGGTTGTCAGGAGAGACACCAAGACCTTGAGTTCGTCATAAGTAACAAAGTGTTTTTGAAGATATCACTTATGCGCAGATAGAAATGATTAGACAAGAAGGGAAAGTCATATTTTATATATGTGTTGGATCTTATAAACTCTGGAGAGACGTAGAAAAGTTGCATATCAATTAGCGTTACCGCTATCCATGTCTAGTGTGCATGATGTATTTCGTGTGTCTCTATTGAAGAAGTACATTCGAGATCCATATCAAAAGTATTGACCACGGAAACACTGGATTAAATAGGAGATTTAACTATTGAAGTGGTACCAGCCTAGTTCACTAGTTGAAAGGTACAACATCTTAAAAACTTGGTATCAATTATATGAAGATAATCTGACGAAGACAAGACGTGGAGAAGATGGCATGGAAAGAAGAAGATGTAATGCGAAAATAGAATTCCCACCTAATGACTCCGAAGTAAATTCAAATTTTGAGGACAAAATTTATTTTAAGGATGGGGGAGTTGTAATATCCGTACGTTCAAATTTCGAGGATGAAATTTATTTTAAGGGTGGTGGAGTTGTAAGACCCGCATGCCACGAACCCGGTCTAACCTTACATTTCATGTCGTGACCCGTCTACATATGATGGTCGAGCCAAGTGGACCAAGTGTGTGAAGAAACCCAAGACCCAATATGAAAATTTGCTCAAAAACAGTCAAAATGAAGGTAGGGTCGCATGTCTTAACAGACAGGTCCGACCCTCCCATTGACCCTCACCATCGACCCTCCCATTGACCCTCACCATCGACCCTCAACCATGGGTCGCAGGGTCTATGAGTTGTCCGACCCTCCCATCGACCCTCCCATCGACCCTCGGTATTCGGGAAAAACAGCACGAATCGAAAATTTAGAAACCTTCCTAATTTCGATTGGAACCTTTCCTAAACTCAATGGGACTTATTTTGAGAGGTTTTTCCCTATAAATAGGACGTCCCTAAGCCTCTTTCAATCCTTTTACAACCCTAATTGGATTGAGAGAAAGAGAAGAGAAGGAAGAGAATAAGAGAAGGAAAACTTGAAGAAAAGGCTAAAGAAGAAGAGGAAATTCAGAGGAACTCTGAATCTCAGCAAACCTAAGGTATGAATACATTCTCCATGATTTATTTAAGAGTTTAGAAAGGTTTATGAAAAGGGCATGACTTAGAAGAAACCCAAATCATCCATCCATGGTTAGGTTTTCATGGAAAACCATGGAGGAGATCATTAAAACCATGTAGGTAAATAAAGTATAGTTCTAAACCATAGAACATGTATAAAATGGATTGTGGAAGTAAGCCATAGGATCCAACCATGAAAGAGAGAATGAAATCTGATATTTTCAACTCAAACCATGGAGGCTCGCACCTAGGGTCGATGGCAGATCCGACCCTAGCATTGACCCTCAGTGTTTGGGAAGTTCAGATTAGGGGGAGGGTCCCACCCAGGGTTGATCATGACTCCGAGCCTACCTCCGACCCTCAGTTAACAGCATGGTTTTTAAATTCGAAATTAATTCTAATTAAATTCTATCGACTTTGTTAGGTCTTCTAGCAATATAATAACATTATAAAGGTGATTCTAAAGCTTGGAAGAGGATCTATTAACAAGTTAAGGTGAGGAAACAGAACGCTAAACTAATTGGTTAATAACAAACTATTTTCTCTTTTCTTGAGTCCAATGCCATGCTTGATTCTATGCGAATATGTTTGTAATATGCATACAACATGTCATCCAATATTTCTATTATTTGTTCATGCATATTTACTTTATTGTTTATAACATGATGATGATGATGATGATAGGAATAGGCATGTGATTGTATGTGTGTGGTTGGTGTACTTGATGCGAGCGAGTATCAAGGGAGGTATGATGAGAACGTCAATAAACGTTAACCTGTGACGGGTCTCAGCACTTTAGCTCTATCTCTAACTCAAGTCTTGTGCATTAGCACCGTCATATCGCCATTACCTTAGCGTAACTATTATGTCGTAGAGTATCGGGGAGGTGGTCTCAGGGGCTTACGTGTTGGTATGACACTATATAGCAATAAACGTTAACCTTTGTTATATAATGTTCATGATTAGGGTGGATGGGGACGACGATAAACGTTAACTTTCGGGCGGACTTCCACACCCTGTGTATAGAGGCGGGGTCAATAAACATTAACCTTTGACTACCCAACCTTTCTATTGCGCATTGCAAACTTTTAAACCAGACCAAAGATATGAATTGATTGCATGCATATGTATTGTTGCATTGTTTTGTTTACTCACCGAGCTCAAGTTGTAGAGCTGACCCTCGCGCGTGCAATTCTTTTTAGTTTCTGATGTTGTAGGTACTATGATTAAAGATTTTGTCTACATGCCAACATATGAACGGGTGGAGGCTATGAATGAGCAAGCTGTGGAGAATGAACATGGTTCGTTAAGCGAGCGTTTCAACGGCGAATACGTTTAGTGTTTAGTTTTCGTATTTGGATATTGTAATATGTATTAAGTTATGTTTTGGTTACTTGGAAATAAATGGAATATAAATTATTTATCATGATTAGACCTCGGTTCATTATCTCGTAAGACTTTCGCTATTTATCTTATTGTCTGATTAATGTGGAATGTGTTTTGGTTTATCATATGTGGGATAGCCTATTGTGAGATCCTGGTTGAACCGTTGGTTTATTGACGGTTCATCACACCATTCTGGTTGGTGCAGAATTGGGGTGTGACAGCGCCGCATGGGTGTCGCGTTCTGATTGGCTGAGGAGAGAATCAACGCAATCTGCCGTCGGATCAAAGAAGAAAAGGTGGGATCGAACCTGATCCCTTGGATCTAAATAATCCGCGTCTCCGAAAATTGGCTTGAACGACAGCCTTTAGATCTGGATCTGTCCCGCTTCCGTATTGCGCGTGCATCATACATAATCACGGCTCTGCTCCCATGTGACGCGGTGTATGATTATTCGTTGCGCCCGGCCAATCATCTTATGCGCGGGAGTATCGACGACGCCGACCGAGAAGCACCTTAGCCCGCCTTCACCGGAACCACCGATTTGGAATCTTGAAGGCGTGGCTCCATCCGGGCGGCCGATCTCGCATCTTCAACATCTTTTGTTCCTAAAATCCCCCTGAGAAACTTGAAAATGGCCTCTGGAAATCACATTTTGTTAACAAAACCCTACAGACATCGTTTCTTCCCGAGAGGTGCTTCTCTCTAACGGGAGAAGCTTTCTCTCTCTAGGAAATTCATCAAACACATGTTGCGCCATGCACCATGCTGCTTGCGACGCCAGGCCCGCGGGCCTTGCCGCCGCGAGCCTTGCTGTTCCCGACTTGTGGCACGGCCCCGAGGGGCCTTGCCGCTTGCCCATGGCCCTCGGCTTTCTTTGTGCGGCCACCGCCCTCGGCCACGACCCATGGCCCTCGGCCTTGCTTTGCTTGCCCATGGCCCTCGGCCTTGCTGTGCGGCCACTGCCCTCGGCCACTGCCCATGGCCCTCGGCCTTTCTGCTTTGCCCACGGCCTCGACCTGCCATGGCCCTCGGCCTAGGCCCCATGGCCCTCGGCCTCGGCCAGGCTGACTGCGGGCTGTGCTTGCCATGAGGCTGGCCTGCTGGTTGGCTGCCTTGGCCCTCGGCCTCAGCCAGGCTAGCCCTCGGCCTCTTTCTCTCTCTTCTAATTCTCTCTCTTCCTTATCTTTCTTTCATTGTATGATTAACCAATATTTCTCCCTCATCAAACTTGGTCCGAGTTGGTCCGAGTTGGTCCGAGTTGCCGACAATTACAATCCAAAGTGCAACATTAATCTGTAATGGACTCATGTAGACAACATTAATATACTTTGTAGAAATATTTATGAGTCCTAATATGCCTTTATAGTGACCTTGAAGCTTGGTTTTGAAGGTTGGATTCAAAACTGAAAATTTTGTTAAGAAAGGTCAATGTGTTTGGTTTAGCACCGTGTAATGATGTTTAGAAGTGCATTGGTTTGGTTTAAGAGCAATTTAAGATGATTTTTGAGTGTTGGGCATGGACCAAAAGTGCTGGAAAGCTAAAATCAGAAGCTTGGAACAAGCTTTTGGAAGCAGGCAGTCGATCAGGAAGCAGGCGGTCGATCAGCCTTATTTGATCAACCGCCTAGTCCCTGTTGATCAGCCGCTTAGCTTATTTTGGGGTTTTTTTTTAATTAGATTTTGTTTGGGGTTTCTTCCCTTTGGGGATGATGTTAAGATGATTTTGGATCATATTTGCATCAATTCCACATAGGTTTGATTACCTATATGCTTATTTATTGACCTTATACACCTTGGAATTTCATAGGTGTACTCAAAAATAGTTTTGATTGAAGTGTTTCAAGAGAAGTACTACAAGTATATCTATTGGGTAGTGAAAAGTTAAGCTACCTATGATATATTAAAGGCCTATTGAGTATGTAATGGTTATGTTTAAATAAGGTTAGGAAGATGCTTTACTTATTGCTTTCTTACAAGTTATTACTATGGTAGGACGTTTTTCCTTAAAAAGCTAATACTTGGTGACATTTAAGAGAGGATCTATGGACAAACTTGGGGAGTAGGGTATGTATCAAAAGCTTATAATATTTACCTTATTTGTAGAGTTATGAAGGTACACTACACTGATATTATTTTAGTTTTCCTTATTAAAGGCTTAGAAAACAAATTGCTGAAATTTTACATAGCGAGTTCTCAAGTTATTGTAAAGCCAACCTTTGGATATTAAGGTGAGGAACTCCCTCCCCTATAGCGAACTATTATGGTTATATTGTATGCATGTTTGTACTGAGCTATGATGTTTGATGATATGATGTATTGCTATGTATTCATAATGTTGTATGTACAATGTTAGCTCAATTTTGGTATGTTAATGTAGTAAAGTGATGGTACTGTAGAACATGTGATTATTGAAATGTGACGTAACACGCTTATGTTTTGATGATGTATTTATGATATGGTTTGATGAAGCATGAGCTATGGATGGTGTAGTAAATGTATATCTAATTAAAGATAAATAAGGAAATCATGAAAAACCAATGCTTATGTAAATAAGAATGTGAAATACAATAACTGAAACCACTAATGGAATAAATAAAAGGAGCAAAATACACCATTGATGAAACAACAGTCTTGTATGTAATGCCATCAAGTGAGTTAGCCAATGGAGTGTGCTAATACAAGATGCGTATTTAAACTTGATGAGCCTAAAGCATTGTTTGGCATGTTCAAAGAAGTAAAAAAGATGATAATGACTAAGAAGATTATATTTGATATGGTACCAATACTGTAGCAGCAGTCTTATGTGTAACACCACCAAGTGAGTTAGCCATTGGCATGTATTTGAGTAAGATACGTACCTATACTCGGTGAGCTTATTACATAGAATGGAATAATAGTTAAAGGCCAACATGATAATAAAGGAAAAACTATTGGTATTGCAACAGTCTTGTGTGTCAAGTGAGTAAGCCCAATGGGGTGTTATTGAGCAAGATACTTATTTATGCTCGGTGAGCTTAAACACTAACTATGAATCGAAAAACATAGAACAATAAATGGGCAAGATACGTAAAATACTCGGTGAGCCAAAAGCTTATGTTGAAATGAGGAAATATGAAATGCACAAGTAGAAAAGAAAATGTGAAATACTTAAGCAAATAAGGAAATCTGTAATACTGTAAAATAATGACTCTGATGTGATGATTATGTAGTAGATGTGAATGTAATAGCTATGACTAGACATGTTATTGGAACTTTCATAAGATGTAATATTATTAGTGACTTTTTAATGAATTACCTGCAGCCTATGTGTTATATGTTGAGTGTTTGCATGTATTTCTGTCAGGATAGGTTTTTTTCACTGAGCTTTGGCTCTCCCCTTTACATGTTGACATTGTTACAGATGAGGATAGTGAAGGACAAACTGAAACTGATGATATATGAGAGTCCATGTGGGATTTCATCACCCCTTGGCTACTATTGACCAATATGAAGTGATGAACTTGATATGACACTGAGAGGGGGGGGTGAATTAGTGTTTGAAAATCTACTTAATTATTTACTGCTGCCCAGAGCTGATGGAGACCTAACTTTTCACACACACATAAGCGCATGCAAATCTACCTTGCTACCACTCAGTGGCTAGGTCTATCAGATTTGCACACCCATCCTACAAACCATTCCACGCACTCCAAAATATAACAGAAAACAAAACAATGGACATAGGGATATTACGTGGTTCACCAACACAGTGTGTGATGGCTAGTCTACGTAGTAATGCCCAATGGGCTCCGTCTTTACTCAATAATTAACTTTTAGTCTTTTACAAGACAAGGATACTAACCCTAGATTTTCCCAGCATAAAACTGAAAGGGCGCAACAACTCCAAGATTCAGGCTATAACAGCCAGTGTTCAGCACCCACTACACACACCATGCTTAACTCACACCCACGAGAAGCAAATAACAATTTTTAGGCTTATAATTATGCCTTACAATTTTTCCCCCACTAGCTAGGTATTCAATAATTTTCACCTACTCTAGCATACAATATATTGAAAGCAACAAATAAATAGGGAATTGAAAAACCTCACAACTGCTTTTGAATGACCACCAATAACTCTGAAGCTTCACACTGCCCTCAGGTACTCTCTAACAGCCTTCAATGATGATAGAGATCGATTCACAGAGCATACCTCATCCACAGGCTTTCAATCTCTTCCACACAACCCATAATCACCATGAATATAAAAATAAAAGCTCAACTGATCTCTCAAAGGGATTTAGCACTCCATTGATGCACAGAGAAGAGGTAGTTGGTGATTGATCACTCCCATAGGGCACGAAACCCTAGATAACCCTTCTCTCAAGCCTTCAAAATGCTCTTTTTAATTTTTCACTTTTTTTTTACTCCCAATGGCACCCAATATATAGAGCATCCAAAAATATGGAAATTGCAACTTGAAAGGACTGATTTGGAGCTCGGATGAAGAAGTTATGTCGGTTTGAAGTTTGGCCAATCAGAAAATTCAAAATGGAATCTTTCAAAGCTTCACTGTACACCACGCCGCACAGAATCTCCGCCCACCATATGCGTTGTCGCGATTCGATTGGCAGAAGCAGAATCTCTAAAATCAGCTATTTGATATTCTTCAAAAGGCAGCAAATGGTCTTGACCGTCAGATCTGCATAATCACGTCACGCAAAAATCGGACAAACTCTCGTCCGCTGGATCTAGATCAACTGCAGCGCTGCACCGTACACGCACCTCATGCGATCAAGCGGGACCTCTATAGTTTCGGTGCACCATTTTAAAATGCCTCCATCCAACCAGAACGCACGCGAAAGTATCTCATCACGTCGGCGGCTATACACAGGATCCCGCACTTTTTGTGGCTGCTATATGCGGATCTGAGAGGTGAGGATCAATCCTCGCCGTGGATCTTGGATCTCCTTCCCTTTTTCTTGATGAAAAATCCCCTAAACAAGTTCATTAATGGCCTCTGTAACCGAAATCTCATCAAATAAACCCTGTAACTCGATTTTATGTCCGAGAGGTCCTCCCTCTAACCCTTTGCTCACTCTCTCTCTAGAAATTTTGTCAAACAGGTGAAATGCATGCTGAGGAGCGGCTAGGGGCATGCGCATGGGCTTGTGGTCGTGGCACCATGCCGTGTATGCAGGCCGAGGCTATGGTGTCTTGCGGCTTGCCATGTGGCTAGCCGGCCATGCGGGGCAAGCATCGTGGTGCCGCGGCCCTCGGCCAGGCTGGCTGCGATGCTGGCACGCCACCTTGGCACAGTGGGTCCCACCCACTATTTTTCTCTCTCCTCTTTCTCTCTCTTCTTTCTCTCTCTTCAATTGCTTATTCTATAATATGAGAAACATGAGAAACTCTATCATAACTTCAGTAACACTCTCACATCATCAGAAAATCGGCCACATTATCATAGAAGTTGTGCCACATCACCAGTGGGGTCCATAGACACTCTCTCTCATCAAACTCAGTGTAGAATCTTGTAGAACATGTATATGCGGTTGCTCAAGCTTTGCCACTGCACTGATACTCTCTCTCCTCATTCCTCCGATCGAATGCTCACAAACACTGTCACATCAGTGAAGTTGCCAACAATGACTACACAAAGTCCAACATGAAGTCTTTTGTTTAATCTTTTGTATATGGTTGTAAGATGTTATAATTAAAGAACTTGTAACTTTTTGTATAGCCACCAGTAACCGTCATGTTATGTATTAAGACTTCCCTGAAATACTCTTTAGTGTTATGTTATGTGCTGTATAGGAATGGTTTTTCAACTAAGCAAAAACTTATATCGGATTTTTCTACACATGGTTATATTTATGGGATATTTTATAGCTTGTTGGATCACCAATCCGTTAGTTGATGCCTGAGGTTAAGGGTGTTACAGCTCAAGAAACCTTATTAAGGAGTCCGGTGAGAAAATAAAGAGATATAATCAAAATAATATATATATATATATATATATATATATATATATATATATATATATATATATATATATATATATATATATATATATATATATATATATATATATATATATATAATGGAAACCTTATATAACTTAAAATGAGAAAGGAAATCAACCACTTGTTCCACGAAAACATGATCCCCATGGAATTGAATGTGAACTTTCTAAAGAAAAAATATCATTGTTTTAAAGCTTCAGCTGCCCTTTGTTTACTGTTTAGCTAATTTAGTTGCTTAAAGTTAAAGATAAGATAACTGTATAAGGGTATTAAATGGTTTAAACGGTCCATTTAATTCAAACCAAAACTGAACCATTTACTAAACGGTCTACCAGTTTTAGTGTAAACGGCCTGGTCCAGTTTCGGTAAACAATTCCGGTCCAAAAATTGCATCCTTCCTCTTGGGTGTAGTTATAGTAACAATAGGCTATTCTCTATCATCCAGGCCCTCTTTAACTCTACCCCTTGGGTTTCATGCCATCAAGTTCCAATGGGGCCCACTATCTAGAGGTGGGTCTTACATCACATGGAGGATGAGCAATATGGGATTATGGATAGTGGAGCATACTCCCTATTTAGAAGAGCTAATTCCAAGGTAGAGATGCAAAGTGGTAATAGATAGGGCCCACATTCATTGTAATTTGTTCTATAAATATGGGAAGCCACTCTGCCTTAATGCATTAACATAGAGAGTATTGACTAACAAGGAAGACAGAGAGAGAGATGGCAGCTTCTTCTCATAGCATTAGTTACTTTTTGTACTTGACAACCCTAATGATCGCCAGAATCTTACTTTCTGGCAACAAAATCACGATACAGGATGAGCGCCAAGGTGATGTTAAGGGAGTACTCACCCAATGCGCGACATTTATTGATAAGGCAGGGCCAGTGATCGATCCATCAATGAGCTGTTGTGATGTCTGTAAAGACAACCGATATACCATGTGTGTGTAGTCAACTCCCTTCCGTTATAGCGGGAGTGATCAGCAAATGAGAAGGTAACCCATGTTGCACGTTCTGCGGCAACCCCCTTCCTCCTGGAGTCCAATGTGGAAGTAAGAAGTTTTTTACCTCTACTTTTCGTTCAGATTTTGTGTGTTTTGCTTTGTTTCTCTTCATAAAAATTAAAAATCAAGAGAGAGAGAGTTGCGATTTATGTCTTTTGGTCATTGTTAAATATTTTTGACTTCTTGTTATTTACCGATCTCTTGTTCTTGGGAAACTTGAGCAATTTTAAAATTTTAATGGTAAATTCACATTTTCTTTCATGTGAATTTCCATGAACTCTTTAGAATTTGAAGGGATTAAAACCAATAATGTCAGGGATGAGAGGATGGAATTTCCATTCTTTGCATGGAAATAGTGATACTAGAGGGATTTGTCTGAATGTAATGAGGGTGGTAGCCAGTTCCCTTCAATGCATGACACATTCATTTATCGTTATGGAAACCTCAATATATAGAGGATAGTTTTGGTATTTCATTTGGGGACTAGTGTGTGAGGACATGGGAAAAATCATTCTTTTGAATATTTTAATTGGGTTTTATCCTCATTTTTAAAAATGAGTTTACATGTTGTGAAACTTGTCTACCCTCATTACACTCAAACTGGGATCTGGGAAGTTCTCACCTTCAGATCCCATCCACTCATGCCAGTGGAGGGTAAGAAGACTGGAGTCGCCACCTAGATTAGGTCTAGGACCTATAAATGATGTCCCTCAATGGAGGGACACTAATGACTCGCGCAAATGGTACGGCTATCGTGTCTCACCAAAGGCGGGTAAGTGCCAAATTACGAGTTGGGAAGGTGTTAGGCACCTAACTCGCCCGGTTGAATCGGTCTCCCTAAATCCTATCCTTTCCTACAGTTTATGAACATTTTAGGCTATCTAAATACATTATAAGTTAGAAAGGGGAATCCTAAGTTCATTTCTAATTCTTTACTAACTATGCATGACATAAGCTGAAATTAAACAAATTAAACAAGAAAATAATTACAAAATGAATCAAAGAATTCAAAGACTAGCTTAATCATACATCAGAAGAAAGAAAAAAAAAAGATATATAACATATGACCGAGGTCTGGGAAAATCCTAGGCCGCCTACGTATCCCTGTACGGCGGGAATCAGGCCAAACATAGTTCAGGCGGGTGTGTACGTACCAAGTGTATGCAAGAGAATGGACGCTCCCAAAATATTGGAACGCATCCCAAGCGATGGATGCTCCCATAGTCATGGAACACATCCTATGATGAGAGATGTCCCCACAACAGTGGGACCCATCTCAGTGTTGAGGTACTCCCTATCACAAAGAAGTCCCCTCAGTGAAGTAATCCCATAATACATGGAACTTATCTCAATTTGACCGAGTCTGGAGCGATCAAACTCCCCCGCAGCCTACGTATCCTTCGAGACCTCTGTCTCTCCAGAATCAGGTCAAGTATAGTTCCCATGGATTGACGAGCCATGGACACGCGTGGCAACACTCAGGAAAGGCCAAATGCCTCAGCTCCCCACACACGGGGGTACACTAAATCTCACTCACACCCCACATACGAGATGCCCAGGTGGACCATCCGTTGGACCACCCATCCTATGCATACATCTACCCAATCACACATTTTTCATTAATATGCATTTGATAAAACGGTTTCCCACACTCTTGGATCCAATCCTAGGGTTGGGTGGGCTCATTCTAAATGATCCCACAAGGGGTCAGACTCTTTGGAGTCCCCTAGCCAATCACATTGCGAGACGGATGTATCCTAACATGCATCTATCATGGTGTTCAAGTGGAGATACACCTTTGGGGAAGGGTAGGAGATACATTAAAAATGCATTTAACATCTTCACTACCTACACATACAATTATTAATTCCCTAGTATAAAACATCTAACATAAGAAGTGTAACAAAGAAAAATCAGCATGTGATTCAAGCATATATGATAAAGAATGTAGACATTAAGCACTAAGTTAGATTGTCATGCATCTACACATGTGATCAGATTGTGTTAAGGTCAAGCTAACCCAAGTTAGAACAGATAGACCAACCCAAACTAGACTATCCTAAACCTACTTCCAACCTACAAGAACTTCATTAAAACTAAACTAAACCAGACTCAAGACCTAACCAGGACCAACTCAAGCTAACCTAGTCTAAACAAACCAAACAGATTCTGAAGACCTAAACATGGGCTAGCCCGAACCAGCCCAGAACCAACTAGACCACACTCTGAACGAAACTAACCCAAGCCCATCAAAACCAACTCAAACATTAACTAACCCAAACCAAATCCAACATAAACCTAAACCAGCCTAACTTGAACCAACCCAAACCGGCCCTCACTTAGACCGAACCAAACTAGAACCTGACCTAGACCAAAACAAACCAAAACAATCACTAAAAAAAAATCAATTTAAACATGTGCCAAATTTAATCAAGAAATAGGTCATTTTAAATATGTGTGCATATGAGTAGGCTCGGCAATTTAAGTCAACAAATATCGAGCATGAGTTAAGTAGGACAATAAAAAATGGATTAAACATTTAACTAGATTTTTTTTTTTGGGTAAAGAAACATTTAACTAGGTTAGACCAAGCCAAATCATCATACATTGAACCCATCATTTGAGCAGGAGCATACTTAGAAGCATTCCAATTAAACCGAGACAGAGATCGAACCAAGCAGTTAAATAGAATCAAATGTATTGGCCGAAGTGGGTTTTTTTTAAAAAAAAAATCAAGTCAGTCCAAACACTCACCGAGCCATCTATATAGCATTCTGTTTTTTTTTTTTTTTTAAATACATGTAGCTGTGACTCTAAAGATAGGCATTGCCATTTCAAGAGATAGAGTTAGCATGGCCCAGAATCTCTACAAGAGGGTCACTCAATGATAATTGGCACCATTACGAGAATCTGATCATTACTCATAACCCATCTGAGTATTGATGCAAATGATATAGGATCCTTTCATCAAACATGTAACATATGAAGCAAAGTGGATCTCGGTTTTACAAAAGAATTTTGGATCAAAGAATGGCTAATGGTAATAATAAAATAAAAAAGGAAAAAGAGAAAAGAAAGAAAGAAAAAAAAAACTTCATTATTAGCAAGCTTTCAAATAAGAAACCCAAAGAAGAGAAACTAAGTCCCATGGAGAATAACCAGATTAGAACATAATGGAGGGGAAGATTTTGGTTATGAGGGAACTCCCCAAATAATTGAGGCAGAGAAGCTCTTGGACTTAGATTGAAGAACCTACTAAAAAATATATAAAAAAATAAACAAATAAATTAATAAAGAGTTGCAGAAGAACCTGGAGTTGAAAAATAAGATACACCTAAAATATCCGACCACTGTTCAGAGCCCCTGCTCCTTTGTAGAGATCAGACTCCGCCGGATGTAGCGGTGGTGCCTCCCTTTCTCTTTACAGTAGCGGCGGTGAAGCTGCTTCTTCTTCCTTCACGGGGGAGGCTAGGCCGGGACCCCTCTCTCCTTTTTTCCAAAAAAAGCAACCCTCTTCTCTCTTATTTTTCTTCTTGCTCTCCAGCGTTCCCCTCTCTTCTTTTCAATCCTCTTTCTTCTGCTCCTCTCTTCTCTCTCTCCCTCTTCTTTTTTATTTTTTTCCCAAATCTCTCCAACTCCCTCCTTTTTATCTCTTCTCCTCCTTCTTCTGTCCTCCGGTTGCTGGAAAGGAGGGACCTCCCTCATGCGCTGTCGATGGGAGAGGGATGGAGATGTAAAGCCGACTGGGGAGAAGTAAAGCCCGACGGCTTTTGGGGGAGAGATTTTGGGAAAGAGGGATGAGGTGTCAACGTCCCTCTTCCCTACAACTCTCTCCCTCACCGCCCTCTCTGCTCTATCTCACTCCCCTGATTTCTTCTTCTTCCTCGATTTCTGCCCCCCTTTTTTTTTCTTTTTTTTTCGGTCCTTGATCCCTTCTTTTTAGGGATCTGGGCCGTTTGTTTGTTTGTTCTTTTTTTTTTTATCCCTTCTTTAAGGGATCTGGACTTTTTTTTATTATTATACCCAAATTGCCCCCACCCCTTTTTTCATTTTACGGAACTTATATATCCACCCCTTTTTTCATTTTACGGAATTTATATATATATATATTATTCAATTTCTTTTCTTTTTCTTTTTTTATTTATTATTATTATTATTATTTTTATGACACACCCCTCTCATTGCGTATGGTACCCCAATGAGAGCGAAGATCTCCGCAGTGGCAAAATCAGGGTGCTGACAGATACCCCTCTTCAGTCGAAATTATACTAATTGAGGCTGAAGACAAGAAGACCCCAGTTTTGCCACAACCATTATTAGAAAGCTAAGTAAAACAAAACACGGGCTCTCTTGAGTAGTGGCCATGGCGACCTTGGAACTCTCAAAACGAACCCGAAAAACAAAAGATGAGCTTTCACGCATTTCACGGAACCGCTCGGGGAGATTATTCCTCAACAAAGGAATCAAATCTCAAAAGCGAAACTGACACCCCGCACACGCGAGCCCCAAAGTCAGAATCGTAGACGAGCTTTCATGCATTTCGCGGAACCGATCGGGGAGATTATTCCGCAACAACGAAATCAAATCTCAAAAGCAAAACTGACACCCCGCACACGCGAGCCCCAACGTCAGAATCGAAGATGAGCTTTCACGCATTTCACGGAACCGCTCAGGGAGATTATTCCACAACAACGGAATCAAATCTCAAAAGCGAAACTGATACCCCACACGTGCGAGTCCCAAAGTCAGAATCGAAGGCGAGCTTTCATGCATTTAGCGGAACCACTCGGGGAGATTATTCCACAACAACGGAACCAAATCTTAAAAGCGAAACTGACACCCCACACACGCGAGCCCCAAAGTCAGAATCGAAGGCGAGCTTTCACACATTTAGCAGAACCGCTTGGGGAGATTATTCCATAACAATGGAACCAAATCTCAAAAGCAAAACTAACACCTCGCACATGGGAGCCCCAAAGTCAGAATCGAAAGCGAGCTTTCACGCATTTCGTGAAATCGCTCGGAGAGATTAATCCGCAACAACGAAACCAAATCTCCAAAGCAAAACTGACACCCCGCATACACGAGCCCCAAAGTCAGAATCGAAGACGAAAAGCCAGTGCCTCAATGAACAAGGACCGCGTTAGCGCGAACTTTCAAAACTCGTCAGACAAAAGCTGAGACATCCTATACTCAATAGGACCCCAACCACAAGAGATTCACCGGCAGTGCATGGGATGAATCAAAAGATACGCAAGATCAAGACAAACTACACAAGAGTTAAATACCTGAAGCAGATATCAAGCATCAATCATAAGATGAATAAAACATTAAATGGTGATGAAATAACTAAGATGAACAATGTGGATATTTTCATTCAAAGTCAGAAGCAAACATCACAATGCCAACGTACTAAATGTAAACACTAGTGCATATAAGTACAGAGCAATGTTAATTCAGGTAACAAAGGACCTGGGACATCCCTAAGGGATAAACACTAGAACGGGGTAGACAACAGGTAGGGTTCTAGTCAAAACCATGGTAGACCGGTTCTCCCAGGTGTAAGCACCCCATTTTTGCCATCCCAGCTAAACAAAGTCCTGCTGGTGTGTGGACAACAAAAGGAAGAAAGGTGATCGAAAGTTTGGATTCTTGACTGTGAATTTGAGGAAGTTTTCAATGGGTCCACAAAGAAGGTCATGGGTTATAATTTTTCATGGATGTGTAGGTCATAGAATTATCTTCGAAATGAGACCGTAATTGCTCAATTTCGATATCAAATGAAGAAGATATGACCATTTTAGTCGGATGATACATATAAGGGAGGTTTATGAAATTATTATAAATAATCCTAGGGGCCTTCATGCAAATTATCCTAAGTTGGATTGTTTGAATTTCAAATCATCATATCTTGATCATCCGACATCGGATTTAGATGATTCCAAGACCATTATTCTTCATTCATGATGTTCTACAAAGTGGACATAAAAAATCCCGGGTAGAAGTCACCAGTGGGTCCCATGCAAGCTTGCATGCAAAATTATCGTCATAACTTCAAAGTCGCATATCTTTTCCGTTCTACATCGGATTCGGGTGATTCCAGTTCCTATATTCCTCATTTTTAATGTTCTACAAAATGAACGCAAAAATTTGGAATAGAGGCCATCGGAAAAATTCCATGCGGGATGACAATGGAAATGACCCATGAAATGACAAGGAGAGAAAACCCGGTTAATTCCAATTAATCCGGTCAACTCGGTTCAAGCCGGTTTTGGTCCAACCTAGCTCAACCCATATCGGTTTAACTCGGGCCAACCTAAGTCGGTCTCAACCCGTTTCGAACCGGTTCATCCATGTGCATAGTATTTATATATATTATATATATATTATATACTATATATATATATATATATATATATATATATATATATATATATATATATATATATATATATATATATATATATATATATGTATGTATGTATGTAATAAAATATATGTGTATATATGTATATAATATATATTATTATATGTAAGTGATAATCCAAAAGATTTTGAGAAGAAAAATGAAAGAGGGGAGAGAAAACGTGAAAGAGAAGGGGATTTAGGGTTTTGAGATAATCCAAAAAGATCTTGAGAAAAGAAAAAGGAAAGAGGGAAAAAAAAAAAAAAAAAAAAAAAGGGGGGGAAAAAGATTCCCCTTTACGTTTTCTAGAAAGAAAACGTGAAAGAAAAGAGAGGGAGAAAAGAAAAAGGAAGGAAAAGAATGAAGAAGAAAAGGAAAGAAGAAAGAAAGGAAAGAGAGAAGGATTTTTCTAGAAGAAGGAAGGAGAGAAAGGAAAGAGAGAAGGGGTTTTCTAGAAGAAGAATGAGAAAAAGGAAAGAAAGGAAGAAGAAAAAACGTGGGAAGGAAGAAAAGAAAGGAAAGAAGAAAAAATGGAGTGAAAAAAAGATTTTCTAGAAAAAGAAGAAAAGGAAAGAAGGATCTTCTAGAAAATGAGTGAAAAATTATAAATAAGAGAGAGGAGGGATCCTTTTCCGGACCAGAGAGAGAGGGAACGTGGGTGAGAGAGAGAAACGTGAGTGAGAGAGAGAAAACGTGAGAGAGGAAGAAAGAAAGAGAGAGAAAAGAGAAAAGAAAGAAAAGAGAGAAAGAGAAGAGAGAAAGAAGCAGAAGAGAGGAGAAGGAGGATTCACATTCAAAGGGGATTGATACAACCCCCATTCACCCTTCATCAACGGTTTCGCTCGATTTGAGCCCTAGGTTAGTACTCTAAACAAATTTAGAGGTCGTTATAATGCTCGAATGCCAATTTTGCTTGGAAAAGGCTAATTTTCATGAAATCTCAATCATGAATGCTCTATAACATGCTTGTTAATGTTAGGATGCCTATGTCTAACATTTTTCATGAATGATAATTTGTCTAAGCTATTCAATGATGAATTTTTGATTGATATACAATGATGTTTGATGTTTTTTGTAAATTTTATAAAGTGATTTTCTGATCTGAAAATTGCAGATTTAGGGTTCAAAATTAGGACGTACATCATATGTATTTTTTCTAAGATTTTGAAGCCCAAAATTTTATGGGACTCTCTCTGATATGATATAAGACTACCCTAAAAATTTCGTTCCATTTGGAATTGGGGAAATATATCAAAAAAGTTTTCTTTGACATTGCTATTTTTCTCGGATGTAATGCAATCCTCCATCGGAAAGTCTCTAGACAAAGGCCTTATGGCCATAATCAGAAAATCCACTTAACATGAACTTTTTAGACATGAAAGTCTTCTAAAAAAATGGCACTGGTTTCATATTTTTTCCATTTTGTTTTGAATTGATATCAATTTTTAAGTGCAAAGTGCTTTGATTTCAGATCTGTCATGATGTGCTGATTTGCATGATTGAAAAGAGTCATTTTTCACAAAGAAAATATACTGTTTTAACTTGTTTTTCTTAATGAAATTTTATATAAGACAGTTATCTACATAGATATATGTCTGTATTTAATTTTCATTAAGAATATAATTTTATTTGGAATTTATGGTGCAACTAGTCAAAAATATGGAACAGACCTGACCAGTGTATTTGCCTGTACTTGGGGAATATTTTCGACCTGCCTATAGTGTCTTTTAGGATTAGCTTCCTTGAGGCAAAATGTTGGCCTCTGAGTCTTCTTTCCAGGGATATCTTTTAAGAATTTTTTGAGTAAGTACAGTGCCCTATGTGCCCATTTTGGTCCAGCCTGACAAAGCTGTCATCTTGCTACGTGTTCCATCATGTTTTGATTGATTCTCATATGCTTTGGTTGTTTCTCACATGCCATATTTTATGCTATGCTATGTTCGGATGCTCGTATGCATACACTACTATAATTGGAATGGTCACACCGCCATAATTGGAATAGTCACACCGCCATAATTGGAATGATCACATTGCCATAATTGGAATAATCACATTGCCATGATTGGAATGCTACACATGCTTATTGCCATATTTGTCTACTACACTTGCTCACATATTACTGCCATGTTTGGATGCACACTTACCATGTTTGTATTGATTCACATGCTCACTTGCCATTTTTGACTGATGTGTTGCTAAATTTGAATATATTTCCAACATGCTATATTTGGATGCTTACACTGCTATATTTAAGCTCACATTGCTTTGTTAGATTGTTTACATTGTACAACAACTAGGGCAAGATACACCCCGAGATGGAAAGAATTGAACAATTAGGGTAGTGAAACCCTAAAAATGGAAAGAATAATTAGGGCAAAATAAACCCTAGAATAAAGAGAATAATTAGGGTATGAAACCCTAAAAATGAAAATCACAATGAAAAGGGATAGGAAACCCTAGAAACCTAAAAATGGAAACAATAAAAATGGTAGGAATTTAGGTCTCATCCCTAGATCCTATTGACAAAAATAGAAAGAATTTGGTACACATCCCAAATAAAAATGGTAGGAATTTAGGTCTCATCCCTAGATCCTATTAACAAAAATAGAAAGAATTTGGTACACATCCCAAATAAAAATGATAGGAATTTAGGTCTCATCCCTAGATCCTATTGACAAAAAATAGAAATAATTTGGTACACATCCCAAATAAAAATGGTAGGAATTTAGGTCTCATCCCTAGATCCTATCGACAAAATTGGAAGGATTTTGGTACACATTCCAAATCCGACTCTCACAAATTTTTGAACTACGTCAGACCTGATTTCTAGGGCAAACCCTAGAATACGTAGGCAATTTGGGAATCCCAAATACGGTACAAAGCCACCCATCAACCCTACATTCAGCATAAACTTCAACTTGAACAAAAAAAAAATCTAATTGAAGAAAATGCATAAATCACTTCCATAATCATTAATCACACAAACCATTTCGAACTACGTTTTTGGACTTGATTTCCAGGATTGGAATACGTAGGGCGTTTGAGATGTCTTACACATCTCGGATTCAGTCCAAGACCGAACCATCTTTGGTTCGGTTCACTCAGTATAATATTGTACATTACATTTGCTTGTTTATTTGCTTTAAAACATGATTGGCTAAACCCTAGGTTAGAACAACTTAGCAATTTGGTTTAGGACATCCCCCATTGAACCCTAGTCATCCAGTTGACCAAGCACAGTCAAAATTAGAATTTAAAGAAAGTTTAGGAGGCCGATATTGAACGGGCGGTTTGGGTGCCTAACACCTTCCCATAACCGTACCCCGAATACTTATCCGATCTCCGGCGGACCAAAGAACTCGATACATTGGGTCACGAGTCAATAGAAGTCTTACCTTAGGGTGAGGCTACATTTTTAGAGGTCCTAGACCTTAATCTAGGTGGCGACTCCAATAGAACAAATCGATCTTCATCGATACATGGATACACATTTTCATCCCGAGGAGGATCACGTCGATTTTCCATTGTCCTCACAAAGGGCGACTACTGGGGATGAATATTCGGACTCCTAGGATACTTTCCTTATATTGATTTTCTTGACATTTTATGCTAGATCTAGGGTACTATATTTATTTTTTGTACATATTGTTTTGGGGGAATGGGTTCGGGCCACACTTTCGTGCGAGTAGCCGAACCGGGTCCCATACATGTGGGGCAGCCCGCTAGGCGAAACACACAACCTTGGCCTGTACTTTGTAAGACCACGACCGGCGAGCAGCCTCTAACGAGCGTTTCTTGGGTCCGCCCCGGGAATGCGTTATGCTACTCCACGTCGCTTGAATCCTTGCAACATAGTATATAAAGGGATTGGGGGCCCATTATTCATCGAGCATTCGGTGATAGGTTATCCCATCCTCGTCAAGGTGGCCTTTTCTGTCCTAACCTAGTTTGAGCCATATGTATGTTATTTTTGGTCCAGCTTTGAACCAACATGGTAAAATCTACTCGATCATAATATTTACATCTGAGACGTTGAAGTTCTGCCCGTTTTTGTCCTTGACTTGTCAACATGTTTGGATCCACACTTGAGTATTCTTGTCTCTCACTTGTTGGGAGCGTGAGGGTTACGTATACCCGCATACACATTAGTGTGGGCGGTCTGTACACGCCCTCCATCGTATAAAGCTCATTGTGTTGACCGTTCAATATTGATACATCAATCTCAAAAACGATCGGAAAATCTTTGTCAGGGTATAGATACTATGATCAAATAAAAATTTACCGGTTTTTTCAATCATGAACCGCTTTTGTCATCCTTCATGAAAACTACAAATAAACATATCTGTTTCAATTTCTTGAAATTTGATGAACCACATGGTCGAACCTTGGTGCTACAATGATCCATTCGGGAATCTTGAGGCCCCAAGACCAATCATGGGGTTATTCAAATACAAATAAATTGTTCGGATGTTTAATGGTCGGTTTTCATGAAGGAGCTAACTTTGTTTGGTCGAGTCGCCTTGTATGTGTATGTATATTCTTTTCGTGTCCAGTCACTTCGAGTCTTAACCTTCATTGTTTATAGAAAAAAAAAAACCAAAAAAAAAAGAAAAAAAAAAAAAAAAAAAGGTTGAACTAGGGAGGATAGGATTGCCTAGACTTAAGAGAACACCTGAGTGAGTAGACAAAGCATCCACTCTTATTACATCCTCTCATAAGAAGGTCTCATCATCACCGGTTCATGTCTCGGTTCATGTTCATAAGGAGGACTTTTGTACCTCAAAATGTTGGAATGGTTGGAAGACAAGATATTGAGAGCCCAAATATTGCAGAGCGGAATTGAAATCCCAAGATCGGAGTTAAGGAATCCAAGAGATTAGAAAGCTCGAATCATAGATTCCGAGAGATTACATGTTTCTTTCCCATGTTAGCATACCTGCCAATTTTAAATGGAAAAACTAAGATTGGAAAGCATTTCGTTCACCCTTGGCGATTGAGCCATTTGACTGAAGGAGTTGGTTTCCGACTCCCTAATTATTTTCATCACCCAAGGTGACCCAAACTCAAAGGAGTAGCCCTCAAACCTTCAAGAATGGCCCACCCCACCTCCCAAAATACAGGATGAAAAGGAAGACCATGTGGTCAATTATATCCCAAAATTAAGGTAGCCTGAAAATGAACTTCATGTGCACCCTAAACTGGGGCAAAACCAAAATGTCAAGTATACCCTAAATTGGGGCACAACAAAAATATCGGTGCACCCTAAACTCGGGGCATAATTAAAATGTTAATGGATTCAAAGTGGGGCAAACCAAAAAGGTGATGGACCAACAAGGGTATAGGTCGAGTTTCATGACATCTAAACCCGGGGCATAAGATTGGAATATATTTACCCCAAATTGAGGCATTGGCCAGGTGAATGTCAAACCCAAATTGGGGCATAAATCAAAATGGTAATAGACCCAAGAGGGGTTTATCTCAAAATGGAAATGGTCAAACACATGTCGATAGATAGGCATAATGAGCCTTACTAGCAAAAGTCTGAACGGAGATTCGGTCCTACAACCAATCATAAGTTGGCGTCAATGATGTCGTATCCAATTGGGATAACTTGGTGAATTACTTATCTAAACTGGCTACCATTGGTATCTGATAGGTCATCTATGTTTGGGCTTAAGTTCGATGTGTCTATAGACAGTCCAGTCCAAAATGCTCTGAAAAAAATGAACAATAATCACCTCATTTGAGACATCAACAAACGTGCTTTACTACTTCCAATCCATTCCTTCCCAGTTTGATATTTCTTCCTCTTCCATGTCCGTTGTTAATTCGACTCTAATGACGATTGAGATGAAGGACCACATCCCGAACTTCTACTCCATCGGCCTTTAGAGAAATGAAAGCTCAACACACACATGAAAGTTATAGATGATTAAGTTGAAGTCATGCAAGCATTCGCAAAGATACAAGTTGGTACATCAAAATGTCATCCCATTTGATCAATTTACGTAAAGAATTTTTTATGGGATATTTCTACGGACAAGGACCATTCAAATGATTAAGTCTTTTACAAGTGCATAAAGTCTACAGACATAAAACTTGCTACGGATCAACCTCAAAGTCAAAGATGAGCTCAAAAAAAAAAGAAAAAAAAAAAAAAAAAAAAAAAAAAAAAAAAAAAAGAGAAAAAAGAAGAAGAAAGAGCTATACAAAATAATGAGGTTGGTTAGAATACTACATTGGAACAATGATGGTGGAGAAGTTCAACTATGGTGCATAGACATGGAGCAACTACTTTGAAACACTAATGATGAGTGAGTTCGATTACAAGGCATATACATGGGGCAACTCCTTTGGAGCCCTACCGATGGATGAGTTCAGTTATAGAGCAATAAGACAATTGGTTCTCATACAATGACATATAGACACCATTTCTTAGAACCTGATTGGAGAGCTGATCGTTTGTTGTGGTTCACATTGTGTGTTGAGCTGGATTTTTGATATTGGTCACTACATCCCGCCCATACAGGGGTTGTCTCATCACTTTGTTGTCATCAGAGGATTTTTTTCTTTTCGACTAAAGACTCTCTCTCCCGTCCATCAATCTGACGGTCTTCCACAGAGTCTACATTACATGCCCTTATTTCAAATGTTACAAAATTTTATCGTATCGTTTCTTGTGAACATGTCGTCTTGTTATGCATAAATATTGTTTAATAAATCCGACGGGAATATCTATCCGTCGTTCATCATTTCGACGGCGCCCAAAAATTCCATAGTCATTTTTTACTAGCCGATAAAATGGCATCGCCTAGTGGAGATCAAGCCATTCTACATAAACAACCAAACACTCTCCCAATGGCGCACCCATTGGACGGTTTCTTATCCGTCCATCCGGACCTTCATCGTCATACTTGTATACAGACTTAAAGGATTTAGGCCCAAACATGGTTACAACCGATTCAAAGATCTCGAGCATAGCTTGTTGAAACTTGTTTTCTATCCGAGTGATACCGAGAAGAGAAAGCATTCTTTGACGTTTTTTTAAAGATTAGTGTAGGGTTGCATCTCCTTAAGGTTATTTCTAGTGATGACTCAAAAGTCATCCGTCTATCAATGTGTGCAAACTTGAACTTAGACACCGGGGCAAAATCACCCATTTATCCAAACATCATGAGTTTAGTTGAGCCCTCGTTTGAAACTCTAGCTGAGTTCATTTGAATGTAAGAGAAAGATGACTCATACAAATTTGAAAAAAATGAAATCAAATTGAGTCATTGTCATCATTTGCCCTCATCAAAAAGACCCGATTGCCCTTTAATCAAAGTGAAACCCATATAAATTTGGGAGAATGCAGAACATATCAAAATTTCCTTTTAAAGAAAAGAAACATGTTTCTCTCGGTCTAGATTAAGTCAAATCAAGGAAAGTCGATCAAATCATTATCTCTAGTTCCTCCGGGATTCGAGCAATGTTAGTGGACAAAGTGCGAGATGCCGAGCCCCATTATGGCTACCTCAATATTTTATGGAAAGTTCAACCCATTTTGGGAGTGAAGAAAGATGAAGAAAGGAATTGAAAAGAACAAGAAAAAAAAAAAACACATACACACACACAACAACCAGCCCGAACTACGCGGAACCTGATTCTGGAGGGACAGAAATCCCAAAGGATACGTAGGCAATTTGGGACACCCCAAATTCGGTCCAAAGGCTACACATCCAAAGGCTACACATCCAAAGGCTACACAGCCAAAGGCTATACATTCGAGAGGTTACAAATTCAGAGCACAAAGCACAATTACAGTTACATCATGAGCGGTCTTGAGCTAAAGTCACAGACCTGATGAGGTCGCTACTCAAGAAGCTTGACAGTTACAATTACATCATGAGCGGTCTTGAGTCAAAGCCATAGACCTGATGAGGTCGCTACTCAAGAAGCTTAGCGATTCTGATTACATCATGAGCGGTCTTGAGCCAAAGTCACGAGACCGATAGGGTCGCTACTCAAGAAGCTTGACGATTCTGATTACATCATGAGCGGTCTTGAGCCAAAGTCACAGACTGATGAGGTCGCTACTCAAGGAGCTTGACATCTATAGTTGTTTGTTGAACAGTGTGAACAAAAAAAAAAAGGGGGAGGAGAGTAGTTACAAGATCGGGTTCAAGAGAGCAATGGTAGAATTCGGATCAAGTGCAGAATAATGCAAAAATGGGCTACTTTTATCTTCGGCCTCAATTGCCCACAATCTCTATCGAAGAGGGGCAACTGTAAGCACCCCATTTTTGCCATCCCAGCTAAACAAAGTCCTGCTGGTGTGTGGACAACAAAAGGAAGAAAGGTGAACGAAAGTTTGGATTCTTGACTATGAATTTGAGGAATTTTTCAATGGGTCTGTGAATTTGAGGAAGATTTCAATGAGTCCACAGCAAGGTCATGGGTTATAATTTTTCATGGATGTGTAGGTCATAGAATTATCTTTGAAATGAGACCAGAATTGCTCAATTCTGATATCAAATGAAGAAGATATGACCATTTTAGTCGGATGATACATATAAGGGAGGTTTATGAAATTATTATAAATAATCCTAGGGGCCTTCATGCAAATTATCCTAAGTTGGATTGTTTGAATTTCAAATCATCATATCTTGATCATCCGACATCGGATTCGGATGATTCCAAGACCATTATTCTTCATTCATGATGTTCTACAAAGTGGACGTAAAAAATCCAATGACCCATGAAATGACAATGAGAGAAAACCCGAGTTAATTCCAATTAATCCAAATCAACTCAATTCAAGCCGGTTTTGGTCCAACCTAGCTCAACCCATATCCGTTTAACTCGGTCAACCTAAGTCAGTCTCAACCCGTTTCGAACCAGTTCATCCATGTGCATAGTATTTATATATATATATATATATATATATATATATATATATATATATATATATATATATATATATATATATATATATGTATGTATGTATGTTATAAAATATATGTGTATATATGTATATAATATATATTATTATATGTATGTGATAATCCAAAAGATTTTGAGAAGAAAAATGAAAGAGGGGAGAGAAAACGTGAAAGAGAAGGGGATTTAGGATTTTGAGATAATCCAAAAAGATCTTGAGAAGAAAAAAGGAAAGAGGGAGAAATAAATAATAAAAAAAAAGGGGGGGAAAAATATTCCCTTCACGTTTTCTAGAAAGAAAACGTGAAAGAAAAGAAAGGGAGAAAAGAAAAAAGGAAGGAAAAGAATGAAGAAGAAAAGGAAAGAAGAAAGAAAGGAAAGAGAGAAGGATTTTTCTAGAAGAAGGAAGGAGAGAAAGGAAAGAGAGAAGGGGTTTTCTAGAAGAAGAATGAGTAAAAGGAAAGAATGGAAGAAGAAAAAATGTGGGAAGGAAGAAAAGAAAGGAAAGAAGAAAAAATAGAGAGAAAAAAAGATTTTCTAGAAAAAGAAGAAAAGGAAAGAAGGATCTTCTAGAAAATGAGTGAAAAATTATAAATAGGAGAGAGGAGGGATCCTTTTCCAGACCAGAGAGAGAGGGGAACGTGGGTGAGAGAGAGAAACGTGAGTGAGAGAGAGAAAACGTGAGAGAGGAAGAAAGAAAGAGAGAAAAAAGAGAAAAGAAAGAAAAGAGAAGAAGAAAAGAGAGAAAGAGAAGAGAGAAAGAAGCAGAAGAGAGGAAAAGGAGGATTCACATTCAAAGGGGATTGATACAACCCCCAATCACCCTTCATCAACGGTTTTGCTCGATTTGAGCCCAAGGTTAGTACTCTAAACAAATTTAGAGGTCGTTATAATGCTCGAATGCCAATTTTGCTTGGAAAAGGCTAATTTTCATGAAATCTCAATCATGAATGCTCTATTACATGCTTGTTAATGTTAGGATGCCTATGTCTAACATTTTTCATGAATGATAATTTGTCTAAGCTATTCAATGATGAATTTTTGATTGATATACAATGATGTTTGATGTTTTTTGTAAATTTCATAAAGTGATTTTCTGATCTGAAAATTCCAGATTTAGGGTTCAAACTTAGGACGTACATCATATGCATTTTTTCTAAAATTTTGAAGCCCAAAATTTTATGGGAGTCTCTCTGATATGATTGAAGACTACCCTAAAAATTTCGTTCCATTTGAAATTGGGGAAATATATCAGAAAAGTTTTCTTTGACATTGCTATTTTTCTCGGATGTAATGCAATCCTCCATCGGAAAGTCTCTAGACAAAGGCCTTATGGCCATAATCAGAAACTCCACTTAACATGAACTTTTTAGACATGAAAGTCTTCTAAAAAATGGCACTAGTTTCATATTTTTTTCATTTTTCTTTGAATTGATATCAATTTTTAAGTGCATAGTGCTTTGATTTCAGATCTGTCATGATGTGCTGATTTGCATGATTGAAAAGAGTCATTTTTCACAAAGAAAATATACTGTTTTAACTTGTTTTTCTTAATGAAATTTTATATAAGACAGTTATCTACTGTATTTAATTTTCATTAAGAATAGAATTTTATTTGGAATTTATGGTGCAACTGGTCAAAAATATGGAACAGACTTGACCAGTGTATTTGCCTGTACTTGGGGAATATTTTCGACCTGCCTATGGTCTATTTTAGGATTAGCTTCCTTGAGACAAAATGTTGGCCTCTGAGTCTTCTTTCCAGGGATATCTTTTAAGAATTTTTTTGAGTAAGTACAGTGCCCTATGTGCCCATTTTGGTCCAGCCTGACAAAGCTGTCATCTTGCTACGTGTTCCATCATGTTTTGATTGATTCTCATATGCTTTGGTTGTTTCTCACATGCCATATTTTATGCTATGCTATGTTCGGATGCTTGTATGCATACACTACTATAATTGGAATGGTCACACCGCCATAATTGGAATAGTCACACCGCCATAATTGGAATGATCACATTGCCATAATTGGAATAATCACATTGCCATGATTGGAATGCTACACATGCTTATTGCCATATTTGTCTACTACACTTGCTCACATATTACTGTCATGTTTGGATGCACACTTACCATGTTTGTATTGATTCACATGCTCACTTGCCATTTTTGACTGATGTGTTGCTAAATTTGAATATATTTCCAACATGCTATATTTGGATGCTTACACTGCTATATTTAAGCTCACATTGCTTTGTTAGATTGTTTACATTGTACAACAACTAGGGCAAGATACACCCTGAGATGGAAAGAATTGAACAATTAGGGTAGTGAAACCCTAAAAATGGAAAGAATAATTAGGGCAAAATAAACCCTAGAATAAAGAGAATAATTAGGGTATGAAACCCTAAAAAATGAAAATCACAATGAAAAGGGATAGGAAACCCTAGAAACCTAAAAATGGAAACAATAAAAATGGTAGGAATTTAGGTCTCATCCCTAGATCCTATTAACAAAAATAGAAAGAATTTGGTACACATCCCAAATAAAAATGGTAGGAATTTAGGTCTCATCCCTAGATCCTATTAACAAAAATAGAAAGAATTTGGTACACATCCCAAATAAAAATGATAGGAGTTTAGGTCTCATCCCTAGATCCTATTGACAAAAATAGAAATAATTTGGTACACATCCCAAATAAAAATGGTAGGAATTTAGGTCTCATCCCTAGATCCTATTGACAAAATTGGAAGGATTTTGGTACACATTCCAAATCCGACTCTCACAAATTTTTGAACTACGTCGTACCTGATTTCTAGGGCAAACCCTAGAATACGTAGGCAATTTGGGAATCCCAAATACGGTACAAAGCCACCCATCAACCCTACATTCAGCATAAACTTCAACTTGAACAAAAAAAAATCTAATTGAAGAAAATGCATAAATCACTTCCATAATCATTAATCACACAAACCATTTTGAACTACGTTTTTGGACTTGATTTCCAGGATTGGTTACGTAGGCAGTTTGAGATGTCTTACACATCTCAGATTCAGTCCAAGACCGAACCATCTTTGGTTCGGTTCACTGTATAATATTGTACATTACATTTGCTTGTTTATTTGCTTCAAAACATGATTGGCTAAACCCTAGGTTAGAACAACTTAGCAATTTGGTTTAGGACATCCCCCATTGAACCCTAGTCATCCAGTTGACCAAGCACAGTCAAAATTAGAATTTAAAGAAAGTTTAGGAGGCCGATATTGATCGGGCGGTTTGGGTGCCTAACACCTTCCCATAATCGTACCCTGAATACTTACCCGATCTCTGGCAGACCAAAGAACTGATACATTGGGTCACGAGTCAATAGAAGTCTTACCTTAGGGTGAGGCTACATTTTTAGAGGTCCTAGACCTTAATCTAGGTGGCGACTCCAATAGAACAAATCGATCTTCATCGTTACATGGATACACATTTCCATCCCGAGGAGGATCATGTCGATTTTCCATTGTCCTCACACCAGGCAGAGGCAATGTTTTGAACCAAATCGGGAGTTAGCTCCCTGCAAGGCAATGGCTCATCAAGAGATTCATGTACAGGAGGTGGTAGGCCATGCTGTTGATGAAGTCAATTCAGAGAGTAGAACGTCGTATGTGTAAGACCCATAAATTGGACATGAGTGCCGCCCGGGGTGCTCGTTACGATGCGATTCTCTCTCCACCAACTACAACTCCACCGGATGTCTGCAGATCTGATCATGGTGAGCCATCATGGCCAATCTGTCTCTTTGTAGAAGTCCGCATCATTGGCTCTCCCCCAGTATTGGTTATGTGAACTCAGGAACTTATAGAGCTAGAATCAAACTCAATCTCTCTAGGAGCCAACACTGCAGTAAATGCGGCGACCCTATAAATCGATCCAACTCGAACTTGCTGTTACGCCTCGCCATCACATCAAGGCCGTTCAAAGTTTCTTCTAAAACAGTTGGTATAATATCACCACCATCATTAGCATGGATAATGAGGTCCACTATGGCAGGGGGACTCCTGTACGCTTCTGGCTTCTTAGCAAGTAACGAGCGATCATGCAGTAGATGAATACTCTTCCCCTCTGTACCCTTGCTTGGAAGTCCTCAAGGTCTTTGCGTGCATACTTTTTGATAATTTCCTAGATGTCCAATCCCTCATTCTTCAAGAAAACTTTGACTTCTTCCTTACTCCACTCGAAGTGTTCTCAAATCTTCTGAGTGTACTCGCCCCGAAGCGGAGGTTTGAAGATCCTCTCCCTATAAGGGTACATCAGACATGCCCTGAATTCCTCCATTGTAGGGCACATCATTGCATCACCAAATTTGAAGACGTGCATTGAGGGGTCCCAAAATTTGGCGACTGCTTTCAATAGACCAGGACAGAGGCACATATTCTAAAGGCCACATAGGGCTTCGAGATGATATGTCTTTAAAGGTGAGGTATCTCTCCCAGAGTTGAACCATTCCCACTTCCTAAGACTTTTGTTCATGTTGTCGCGCAGCTGTCAAACAAAAGGGTCAGTCTTGTACATCACAAAAGTAGTAAACAAAGGGTTCAAGCCCACAATAATGTGTTCATACAGTTGAGAGGTCTCCCACTTAGGAGTGCATAAACATAAATATTTGAATGCATTCTAATAAATCATGTATAGCTTTACTGCATATTATAGATATGTCTGTGCACTACCTCCTAATAGTCAGACCAAGTGCAAAGAAGATGAAGGCCTAGCTAGGCTGATAAGAAGTTGTCCACATGGTTGACCATGGGAGGATTTTTGAGCTGCTTATGTAGAGTGACTGATCCCCAAGATAGATGCCACCTTTTGGGCAAAGAAACATGGACCTTGGAATTTGGGACATCGTCGAATGGATGAATGACAAATAAATTCCAGTCGAGTTATAGGATCGTAAATGTATAACCTACTCACGAGAGATTGTGCCATACAGATTAGCTCACAAAGGAAGGAGGCCAAAGATGTAAACTCTGGGAATCCGTCGAATCGAAGAACGGAAGAAGAGTTTCGGCCATAAAAGGATTTCTTTCTCTGATAATGATGAGAAGGCACAACCTTTTAGCTGATATGGCCCAATCAGATTGAAGAGGTCCAAGGTTTCACAAACTATGGAAGTCCAACCCCCTCTTTTTTCTCTTTTTTTTTTCTTTTTTTTTTCCAGGGGTAGAACTAAACATAGTACTTCTTTACCTGATCCAGATTTGTCAGATAATGTAATTCTTCGCCATCAAGGTTGGTCAACCGTATAGCCTTGCCTGGGAGGATTTCTTTGATAATAAAAGGTCCTCTCCAGTTTGGACGAAACTTACCCCTAGGGTCGTGTATGGGAGCCCTCTGCTCTTTTAGCACCAAGTCTCCATCAACCAAGTGATGAGGATGTACTTTCTTATTGAAGGTGGATGCAATCCTCTGCTGATACTTCTTTGAATTGTCTGCAGCCCTCATCCTTTTTTCATCAATAAAATTCAATTCCTCATATCTTGCTCGCCTCCATTCGGCCTCAAAGATCTTAGATTCCATAAGGGTCCTTAAGGAAGGGACCTCTAATTCAACGGGAAGAATTGCCTCCAGACCATAGACTAAGGAGTAGGGAGTTGCTCCCGTAGATGTCCTAACCGAAGTGCGGTAAGCCCATAAAGCATAGGGAAGCTTATCCGCCCAGTCCGTGTTAGTTTGTGCCATCTTCTGCAGGATAAC
Source organism: Protea cynaroides (assembly GCA_028583415.1). Lineage (NCBI taxonomy): Eukaryota > Viridiplantae > Streptophyta > Magnoliopsida > Proteales > Proteaceae > Protea > Protea cynaroides. Next base: position 28,772,562 of record CM053273.1, on the reverse strand, counting down.
CTTGATGTTCTTGTTAGCTGCCTCGACTGTCCCATTTGTCTGTGGGTGATAAGGAGAAGACCTATGCTGATTGATATGGAACTTCTCACACAAGTCTTGCACCTTACCCTTGAAATGTGTACCTTGATCGGATATCAAATCCTGAAACATGCCATGGCGACAAATGATGTACTCCTGTAAGAACTTGGCCACTTTGTTGACAGTGAACTCGGCATAGGACTGTGCCTCCACCCACTTGGTGAAATAATCTATGGCAACCAGGATAAATTCATGTCCATTGGATGCCTTGGGGTTTATCTTCCCAATCACATCTATACCCCAGGTCAAAAATGGCCAAGGAGAGCTCAAAGTATGCAACTCTGTTGGGGGCACATGGATAAGATTGACAAATATCTGTCACTTGTGGCATCTTTTCACAAAGTCGACACAGTCTGCTTCCATTGTGTTCCAATAATACCCCAAGCGTAGGATCTTTTTAGCAAGCATCCTGGCATTCATGTGGGGTCCACATATCCCTTCATGGATTTGTTCAATAATATTCTGGGCCTGTTCCTCATCGACACAAACCAACTGGACTCCATCATAAGATCTCTTATATAGAATATCTTCACACAATATGAACTGGGCAGCATGTCTCTTCAGGGTTTTCTTCTCTCCTGATGTCGCATCTACAGGGTATTTAGATTCCCTGATGAAATCCACTATAGGAGCAAACCAAGGTCGACCGTCTGCTGCCAGCACATTGGCCTCTTCATCCATGTAAGCCGGTTGTATCATTCTTTCAATTATTAAAGATTGCATCTTTTCATTTGGATTACCCCCAATCATTGACGCTAGCGTTGCCAACGCATCAGCATATCGATTTATATCTCTCGGGAAGTATTCAAATTCTATCTCTTTGAATTTACTGGCCAAGACTTGAGCCCAATGTTTATAAGGTACGAGCTTTTCATCTCTTGTCTTCCAGTCTTCTCTGCCTTGATAGATGACGACTAAAGAGTATCTATACACTTTCAATTTCTATACACCAAAGGACAAAGCCGCTCGGAGCCCTCTCACACAGGCTTCATACTCCGCAATTTTGTTTGTGCATTCGAACTCCAAATGAAAAGACAAAGGTATGAAGACACCGTCAGGATCGACTAACAATACCCCAGCTCCATATCCTCGATGATTTTTCGCACTGTCAAAGAACATCACCCAAGTGTCATCTCCCAGTTCTTCCTTAATAGTGGAGACTTCTTCACCAGGAAATACATCCTCCAAATGCTTAAGATTTCCTTTGATTGGGAGGGATGACAAATGCTCAGCGATCACACTCCCCTTGATAGACTTTTGGTTCATGTAGGTAATATTAAACTCCGAAAGCAGCAACAACCACCGTGCCATTCTTCCTGTCAAGGCTGGTTTCTCGAAAAGGTACTTGATCGGGTCCATGCGGGAGATGAGGACAATAGGATATGAGAGCATGTAATGTCTCAATCTCCTCGTCACCCAGACCAAATCTGTAAGACCCGTGTCAATCTAACCCGATCTTACCACCTTGAACCAGGTTTATCCATCATGGTCGAGTCAAATGGACTAAGGGCGTGAAGGAGATCGAGATCCTAGGTATCAAATAGACCCAAAAACACTTAAAATAGGGGAAGGGTCGCATACCCAGCTAAGCAGGGTCGGACCTCCCAAAACAGAAAGTCAGACCCTCAGTTTTGAAGGGAGGGTCGGACAGCTTAAGACCCTAGGGTCGACGGGATCATCGACCCTCCCATTGACCCTCGGATTCTGCCGAATATAGAAATTAGGAAATTTCTATATTTTTCGATTGGGATTATTTCCTAATCTCAGAGGGACTTATTTAGGATGTTCCTACTCTATTTAAAGGACGTTCCTAAGCCACTTTCACTCCTTTCACAACCCTAATTGAATTGAGAGAAAGAGAGGAGAAGGAAAAGAGGAAGAAGAAAGTAAAGGAAGAGAACTTAGCAAAAAGGAGAAGAGTTTCAGAGAAAAGTTATCTTCTCAGGTATGGATACTAATTCCATGAGTTTCTATAGACCTTAGGGTTAGTTATTGTTGAGAGTGTGATCTCGGAGAAACCCAAACCATCAATCTATGGTTAGGTTTTCATGGAAAACCATAGGAAAGTGCATGAAAGTTATCTAGGTGGGTTATACATGGTTTCAGACCGTGGAATGAATGTAGAATGGAATGTAGGAGCAAGCCATAGGATTCTAAACACGAAGAATGGATTAAAAGAGGGAATTAGACCAAAGTGCACCGAGGATCGCACCGAGGGTCGATGACCATCCGACCCTAGGTGTACCTGACCATCGACCCTCGGTGTCGGGAAGTTCGGAGTTAAGGGAGGGTCGCACCCCGGGGTCGATCCCGACTCCGACCCTACCTCCGACCCTCAGTTAACAGAGTAGTTTTTAAATTCTAAATAAATTCTAATTAAATTCTATCGACTTTGTTAGGGCTTCTAGCAATACAATAACACTGTAAAGGTGATTCTAAAGTTTAGAAAAGTATCTATTAGCAAGCTAAGGTGAGGAACCAGAACTCCAAATTAAATTGGTTAATAACAAATGTTTTTCTATTTTCTTGAGTCCTATGCCATGCTTGATTCTATGCGAATATGTTTGTAATGTGCATACAGCATGCCATCCAATATTTTTATTACTTGTTCATGCATATTTACTTTATTGTTTATAACATGATGATGATGATGATGATGATGATAGGAATAGGCATGTGCTTGTATGTGTGTGGTTGATGTATTTGATGCGAGCGGGTATCAGGGGAGGTGTGATGAGAACGTCAATAAACGTTAACCTTTGGCGGGTCTCAGCACTTTAGCTCTATCTCTAATTCAAGTCTTATGCATTAGCATCGTCGTATCACCATTACTTTAGCAGAACCATTATGTCGTAGAGTATCAGGGGAGGTGGTCTCGGTCCTTGTAGGCTCTGACTCTATCGGGGGGCCTTAGCTCTATGTCTATGGACATTCTGAGGGATGCTGGGGTGAGGCCTTGGATACACTTTTTGGCATTAGGATTGGTTAGTTGCGAGCCCAGTTTGCAGCCCTCGCTAACAGGGGCTTACGTGTTGGTATGGAACTATATAGCAATAAACGTAACCTTTGTTATATAATTCATGATTGGGTGCATGTGAGTTGACGATAAACGTGATCTTCGGGTAACGTCACACACTCGTGTATAGAGGCGGAGTCAATAAACGCGACCTTTGGCTACCTAAACCTTTCTATTGCATACTACAAACTTATATACCAGACCAAAGATATAAATTGATTTTTGCATGCATATGTATTGTTGCATTGTTTTGGCTACTCATTGAGCCGTGATGTATGCTCACCCCTCGACGTCGAATATTTTTAGTTGATGATGCAGGTTATACCGTTGAAGATTATATGAATGCGTCTGCATACGAGAACGTAGCGACGATGGAAGCTGAAGCTGAAGTGGATACACATGACTCCTCTTGCGAGTGCAACTCGTGTGTATTTGATTAGATATTTTATAGGTTTCTTTATTGGATTTATTAAGACATGTATTTGATAATTAATTATGTCTTAGTTGAAAATAGAATAATTTGCTATTAAATTATTAATATCATTTTAGTTTCTCAGTTCATGTTATTATAAGAGTTCCGCTATTGTGTATTTACTCTGATTATGATTATGGATGTGCGTGAGTTTGGATAACGCGGGGATAGCCTATTTGAGATCCTAGTTGAACCGTTGGTTTATTAGCGGTTCATCACACCATTCTGAATAGTGCGAAATTGGGGTGTGACAAAAGTTGTGCATGTTCTCTCCAAAGGGGTATAGTTAACCTCATAGCCCGTGAATTTCTTGCTCAGATAATACACAGCCCTCTCAGTATGTCCATCTTTGTCATGCTGGGCAATCATGGATCCCATTGACTCTTCCAAGACAGACAAATACAACAGAAGTGGTCTCCCAGGGGTTGGTGGGACCAAAACTGGCAGATTATTTAGATATGCCTTGATCCTATCGAAAGCCAACTGGCACTGGGGATTCCAAGTTTTTGACTAGTCCTTCTTTAATAGCTTGAAAATAGGTTCACAGATGGCTGTCAGATGCGCTATGAATCTGTCTATGTACTTCACTCTTCTTAGGAATCCTCTGATCTACTTTTCTGTTCGTGGAAGAGGCATTTCAGATATAGCTTTAATCTTGGCTGGGTCAATCTCTATGCCCCTCTCACTCACCAAGAAGCCCAACATTTTTCCAGCAGTTACTCCAAAAGCACACTTCTGTGGATTCAGTCTCAACTTGTATCGCTTTATCCATTCAAAGAATGTCCGCAATGCTGTGAAGTGATCCTCCTTGGTAATCGACTTCACAATCATATCATCTACATATACTTCAACTTCCTTATGGATTAAGTCGTGGAAGACAGTAGTAGCCATTCTTTGGTAAGTGGCCCCAGCATTCTTAAGCCCAAATGGCATTACTGTATAACAATAAGTACCCCAATCTGTAGTGAATGAAGTCTTCTCTTTATCCTCTGGTGCCATCTTTATCTGATTATAGCCTACGAAGCCATCCATGAAGGATAACAGTGCATGTCCAGCAGTATTGTTAACCAATATGTCAATCTTGGGTAGCGGAAAGTCATCCTTAGGGCCTGCTTTGTTCAGATTCCTATAATCCACACATACCCTTAATTTACCATCTTTCTTTGGGATAATGACAATATTGGCCAACCACTCAAGGTAATGGACCACTTTAATAAAATCGATATCAAGTTGCTTCTGGATATCCTCCTTGACCTTCAAATCCTACTCTGGCCTCAATCTCCTCAATTTTTGTTTGTGGGGCTTTGAACCAGGCATCAAGGGAATCCTATGTTGGACCACCTTAAGGTCTATTCCAGGCATATCCTCATAAGACTAGGCAAAAACTTCTTGAAATTCTTTGAATAACTCCACCATATTAGCTGTTTCTTCCTCAGTTAAAGTTACTCCGACCTTGATCTCACGGGGCTCTTCAGTTGAGCCCAAGTTGATGTCACACCCCAATTCCGGATGAACCAGAAGTGTGAGTGAACCGGCCTTAAACCACGGTTCACACCAGGATCTCAATAGACCGTGCCAATCAATCATTCCCAAGCAATCTAACTCAATCAGAGATTAATACATAGCAGCGGAATAAAATAAATGAACTGAGATCTATGTGTTAATTTAAAATAATTAATTAACTTATTCCATCATCTACAAAATTTAAATACTAATTATTACAAAGTTTTAGCAGAAAAATAAACCCATCACTGAGAGAAAATACAGAACGAGCACTCGCAAGACGCATCATGCTCGTCCTCTACAGTCTGTGTTTTCAAAGCCGCCAACATACTATAGGCTGGAGCAGACATGAAGTCTTCCACAGAGTAACCTGCATCAAGATCTGAAAAAGAAAAGGATATATCCGGGTGTGCTCACAACATAGCTCAGTAAGTACAAGACCAATGCAACAATACAATATGCATGGGATAACATTACAATTTGGGTCAGGTATAACTTGCAAATATGCTATGGTAAGGTTTGGTGGCCACCACACCTCCATGCACGAGAGTGTAAGCACACCCAACAATCAGACACCTACCACACTAATGTTGTTGCCCCACATCACTCACTCCGGTATGGAGATAGGTCTCGAGTCTGGCGGACAGGAAGAACCAAAATCCCACATCCTCCCCCTGATACCTCAAACCGTACCAATACCTAAACCCCTATTGGCAAGGGCTTGCAAGTGGGTTCTGTTTCTAGCCAGTCCTAAATGTCAATACATTATCAATGGCCCTACCCAGCACGGCTCCCTGTGACATAGAGATAGGGCTCAAGTCTGGTGGGCAGGAAGAACCATAATCCCACGTCCTCCCCCTGATACCCTATTCGCACCATGTCTGCTAAAGTAAAAGGCTATATGACCCTACCCTAGCATAACTCCCTACGATATAGGGATAGGACTCGAGTCTGGTGGGCAGGAAGAACCACAATCCCACGTCCTCCCACTGATACCCTATTCGCACTGAGTTTGCTAAGGTATAAGGCGATACGAGAAAAGTGTTAGCTGTGGATATATCCAGGGCACACCCCCTTCACATTCCACATACTAACTAAAACATACACATGCCTAACAACCAACAAACCCTAGCATATGAAATGCATGAACAGATAATATTAACAAAAGAAGTAACTACATGGCATGTGAGATGCACAAACATCAAGCAAACATTTAAAAACATAAACTTATTCACAAAGGCTTACTGTTCCTTATTTAATGAAAGTTTGGGGTCTTGTCCCTTACCTGACACGTGATAAAACTCTCACTCTGCGTCACAGGGTTTGCCCACGTTGTCTACAGGTCCTACATAATCATATCTTTATGTTAGAATCCATTTATTAAAGTTTCAAAGATTAGAACCAGGTTTGGCCAAGCAGACCAGTCTCGGAAACCATACCGGTCGCAGGTACCGGTTGCAGTGTTGTGCAACCGGTATGTACAACCGGTATATACCGATTGTACTTACCGGTCTCACTCATCTCACTGAGTGAGACCGGTATGTGCCTGCGGTATATACCGCAGGCCCTTACCGCTGGACCTTGCGTCCAACCGGTATACCCCGTGGTTTGGATCCGAGAGCGAGATCTCGGATCTCCCCTCCTTGTCGGCTAATGATTAGGTCTCTAGGGTTTCTCCTATCCCCCACTAAGGTCCAAACCTTTTAATGGCCTTCTGATTTCAGCTAGAATACCATATTAAACCTAGGTTAGATCCAAATGAGAAAAACAATGGAAATTATAGGGTTTTTGGATCGCTACGCCGCTTCGCGGCTCCGATCCGACATCCTAAAATTACTAAGAGGATAGAGCACTTACCGGCAGTGTCCGTCGGTTGGCGGCGCTCTTCCTTCCCGGGCGGCTTCCACCTCCTTGCTCCTTCTCAGCTCTTCTCCAGACGACTAGGGTTTTTGAGAAGGAGCAATGTAGTGTCTCCTTCTCTATTAATAGAGGGAGGCCATCCATGGGAAGCTTTTCCCTCAGTTGGAAACTTTCCAAGTTTCTATTCTGAGAGAAAGTCCCGCTGGAGTCCATCTCCAGCTGAAATCAAGTATACCGGTCACACATACCGATTGGAGTGCCCGCAACCGGTATAGTCCAACCGGTATACCATACCGGTTGCACATACCGGTTGCACTAATCGCAATCGGTATAGTCAAACTGGTATGAGACTTAGGCATTTTTTATAGTTTTTCTTACCTGAAATTTGAGTGGCTCGTCACCCGGCTTCGCCCTCTGGTCCGGTTAAAATTGGGAGACCTGTCATCATATATAACTGTAAGACTCGCACTCCGTAAACCCGGTCTAAACCTTGATTTCATGTCGTAACAGGTCTTCCGATCATCACCGAGCCAGATGGGACGAGCGGATGACAAACAGGTATGAAATCGGATCAAAGACGGTCAAATAATCATTATTTTATGTTGACCGGTCGATGATACCGGTCTTGGTACCGGTCGATCGGTACTCTGCGAGCTGACTACAGAGATCCAGAAATTGATCTTTGCGGGTCCCACTTTCCTAAACCCTAATACTTGGACCTTCCTAATCCTAATAGGGTTACTAAACCCTAATCCTAGCCTATATAAACACTCTTAAACCTCCTTAAATCCTTTCCATTATCTCTCACAAACCCTAGAGAAAAGAAGGAGGTTGGAAAGGAGAAGAAGCTAGGAAGAAGAAGGAAGTGCTGCCTTTGCCATTCGACGATGCTCACTTTACGCCAGTCGACGGTAAGTGTTTTAATCATTCTTCTTACTCTATGACTTTAGGATAGTTGTGTGGTTGGATCAATACCATGCAAAGCAGGTATTGATCTAAAACCCTAATTGGCCATTAAACCCTAAGTTGCCGTCAAACCCTAGATTCGAGTTCTAGGACGATTATCATCGAAACTAGACTTGAATGAGTTGAAGATAACTCTAACTCAAAGCTCAGATTTAGAATGGATAGGGGAAAACCTAG
>CM053273.1:28732629-28763990 GCA_028583415.1 Protea cynaroides | reverse complement strand
ATTTTATATGTAAGATATATAGCCTATTTTATTATTTCTATCTATAAAATTAGCATCATTCCTTCTATATACATGTAATTCAGTAAATTGTAACAATTAACATACTCTTTTCAGCTATAGATTATATAATCTTTTCGATCAAGAAGTGAACTATAACAATGTAATATAATCCATCAAAATTTAAAACCAATAAAATTAAGAAACTAGGCCCGGATGGACCTTACCGGTGTTCGGGCTAGGTATTATTGGTTCGGGCTAGTTCAGGCTTCTTAACGGACTGGTCCGGTTTGGTTTCGGTTTGGGCTGAAACGGTGTCGGGCTTTACAAGTCGAGACCGAAACCTGTCCATTAAGGTTCGGTCTGGGTTGGGTTCGGGTTATATCGGACTGGCTCGGTCCGTGCTACCGGGTCGGGCCCATTTTTGACACCCTTAGTCACCCTCCACTTGTAAATTGCAGTAAAACTGCTTCACCAACTTAGGACGGGTACAGCCCTCATACAGAATCACTGGAGAACCAGCCAATATCACCAAATGCCCCCCCCCCCCACATCGAATAGGGCTAGGCTGGCCAAGTTAACACAACGACCCCCTTCCATCTTCTTGAGTTGGTACCAGGGATACTATGCCTCTGCTTCAATGGACCTGAAGCAACGAGGATCGTGAACTCTGAGAACTTTAGTACGAACCATGTTACCTGAAAAGGCATAAACTAATAGGCAATAGGTTAGATATAAAGGATTCAAATTTGACATTGTGACGGCGTGATTTGGCCAAAGCTTCATGTCCGCCCAAAATGTTGGGACTAGAGGACTCACATATGTCATAAGTTGTTGTAACATAATCAATTGAATGAGAAATTTCCATTAATTAAAGCAAATTGAAGAAAATTAAGGAATTGGGAAAAATCCCCAATTTCTAGGTCAAAAGATAAATTTTCCATTATTTGACCAAACCGACCGATGAAACCCAAAATTTCTATAGGGTTTTTGTCTGTTGGGTGTCCAATAGCAAGGCTCATCAATAAAAATCAAATTTTTATGGATAAATAAAATTTAACTGGAAAAAGATTGAAATAGGCGATGAAAATCTAGAATGAACCGACAAAAAGAATAATGGGAATGTAGAACGTACCGTAGAGATGTGGAACCCAATGATGGATCGAAGAAATTTCACTCAAGGTGAGTGGTCGATACTGTAGCAACTCAGTGGAGGCAAGTTGAGTTGTGAACAGCAGAAAACAAAAAGAGATTGGAGAAAAAGACTCGAAATTTGGGTTTAAAAACCTAATTTGGGGTCGTGTGGTTGTAGAATTCGACCAAAAGTGCGATCACACGATCGACCCCACGACTGACCACAGGCTCTCGGCGAGCTGCCAGGGTTCGGATGGTTGGAACCCTATGGTCGCATATAGTGCGACCACACCCATCGACCCCACGATGATGCTCTGTTTTGACTGCATGACTTTAAAATTTGAATTTTTGCCTTGTTTATTATGGGATTAACATGAGATCAACATATATTATACTTGTTTCATATGTTTTCTTGACTTTCAGACACTACCACCATCGAAAACAGGAAATGGCTGGGCGAAGAATAACCCGAAGAGGACATAACCAAATTCCACCTCCATCATCACCTATGGAGATAAATGCCCATGAAAACCCTGAGGAACAAGAGAACCAGAATATGGTACAGCTAGGAGTCAATAACCAAGCCAACCCAACAAACTTGCCAGCCCCACCTATGGAATTGACTACAGTGGTTATGAATTTGGCACAACAGGTACATCAATTACAGCGGATGCAAGCCAACATGGAAGCTGCTATGGGAATCGCTCCCCTAGCCACAAACATAATACCTCCACCGACGGGGCATGCTAGTACCATACCAGGGGGTAGCAACACCGTGCCCCAAAACTTCATCCATGAACAACACAGTACCCCAAGCACCTCAAATGCCAGTTATACAAGCTTAAGTGCAAAACCCTGAAGTACCTCAAGGCGGATATAACTACGGAAATTACCAGTACCAACAGCCTATGTATGGAGCATATGCTCAGTATCAGCTGGACCATTCTAGGCTGATCGAGCGTTTTCTAAAAATGAAGCCGAGGGAGTTCACTGGCAAGCCGTCAGATCCTTTATAGCCAGTCCACTGGATCGATGAGATGGAAAAGAACTTCATGATGATGACTATCGATAAAGAAGAGAAGGTACTATGCGCAACCTTTATGCTGAAAAGTGATGCCCATCATTGGTGGAAATCTACTCGGAGTTATCTGCTAACAAAGCACACTCAATTGACCTAGACTACCTTCAAAGACACCTTCTTCGAGAAGTATTTTCCCAGGAGTTTCAGAGATGCAATGGAAAAGGAGTTTATGAGCTTGTATTAGGGACAGATGACGATAAACGCTTATTAGAAGCATTACGAAGAGTTGCAATTCTTTGCTCCCCCTAGCATGCAAAAAGAAGATACCAAAATCAGAAGGTTTGTCATGGGACTTAGGGGAAGTATATGGGAGCATGTATTGGGATTGGAAAAGATGATCTATAATGAAGCTGTACAGATTGCTCGAGTACTGGAATCGAGCCAGAGGGAAAGCTCCCTTACTCAGAACAGGGGCATTAAGAGGCCTAACGGAACTACTTATAACAGAAGGAACTTTAGGACATTTAAACTTGTACTCAAGGTTTCAATGCTGCAGCCAAGACTACACCAGCAGCCCAACCTCAGCAAAGGCAAGTAAGTGCTGGAGTTAAGTGCTTCCACTGTGATCAAGTAGGACATTATTCAAGGGACCGCCCTAAACCGAAGAAGCAACTGCAACGAGGCAAGGTTTATGCAATAATTGCTGAAGACGCAGTTGCATCATCCGATGTAGTTACAGGTATGACCTGACCTTTTGTTGTAACGTCTTGTATGAGCATATAGATTGATTTAAGACTAATATCATAGGTAACGTACCCATTAATAGCATACCCACCAGAGTACTCTTCGACTCTAGGGCTAGTCATTCTTTTATATCTGTGTTATTTGGAAAGAAGCTAAGTTTACCCTTCAGACCTTTAGACAATAAATTGCTAGTACGATCACCTATGGGATTAGAAGAAGAATTAGACCAAGGTTATGGACCATGTCCATTTCTCATAAATGGATGAAGTTTGGACGCCAACCTGGTGCAACTCGAGATGGCAGACTTTGACGTCATCCTAGGGATGGACTGGTTATCCCAGCATTCTGTGAGTCTGCTTTGTGTTGAAAAAAAGATATCATTTAAAGATAAGGAAGGAGTAGAGTTTAGTTTTGCGGGAATCAAACTCCCCGTAAGCGAAAACTCATTCTTTCTGCATTAAAGGCTAAGAGATGCCTCAAGAAAAGAGGAACAGGTTACCTGGTATGACCTGACCTTTTGTTGTAACGTCTTGTATGAGCATATAGATTGATTTAAGACTAATATCACAGGTAACGTACCCATTAATAGCATACCCACCAGAGTACTCTTCGACTCTAGGGCTAGTCATTCTTTTATATCTGTGTTATTTGGAAAGAAGCTAAGTTTACCCTTTAGACCTTTAGACAATAAATTGCTAGTACGATCACCTATGGGATTAGAAGAAGAATTAGACCAAGGTTATGGACCATGTCCATTTCTCATAAATTGATGAAGTTTGGACACCAACTTGGTGCAACTCGAGATGGCAGACTTTGACGTCATCCTAGGGATGAACTGGTTATCCCAGCATTCTGTGAGTCTGCTTTGTGTTGAAAAAAAGATATCATTTAAAGATAAGGAAGGAGTAGAGTTTAGTTTTGCGGACTCAAACTCCCCGTAAGCGAAAACTCATTCTTTCTGCATTAAAGGCTAAGAGATGCCTCAAGAAAAGAGGAACAGGTTACCTGGTATGTCCTAAACTTTTGTTGTAACGTCTTGTATGAGCATATAGATTGATTTAAGACTAATATCATAGGTAACGTACCCATTAATAGCATACCCACCAGAGTACTCTTCGACTCTAGGGCTAGTCATTCTTTTATATCTGTGTTATTTGGAAAGAAGCTAAGTTTACCCTTCAGACCTTTAGACAATAAATTGCTAGTACGATCACCTATGGGATTAGAAGAAGAATTAGACCAAGGTTATGGACCATGTCCATTTCTCATAAATGGATGAAGTTTGGACGCCAACCTGGTGCAACTCGAGATGGCAGACTTTGACGTCATCCTAGGGATGGACTGGTTATCCCAGCATTCTGTGAGTCTGCTTTGTATTGAAAAAAAGATATCATTTAAAGATAAGGAAGGAGCAGAGTTTAGTTTTGCGGGAATCAAACTCCCCGTAAGCGGAAACTCATTCTTTCTGCATTAAAGGCGAAGAGATGCCTCAAGAAAAGAGGAACAGGTTACTTGGTGTCGGTGGTCGACCTCACCATGGAAGCACCACGACTGGAAGACATAGAAGTGGTACGAGAATTTTTAGATGTATTTCCTAAGGAATTACCTGGTTTGCCACTTGATCGAGTGACAGAGTTTGTTATAGACCTTATACCCTGAGCTGCACCAGTATCTAAGGCACCTTATAGAATGGCTCCTACTGAATTGAAGAAATTGAAGGTACAACTATAGGAATTGTTGGACAAGGGACGCAAGCCAACATGCAAGCTGCTATGGGAATCGCTCCCCCAGCCACAAACATAACTCTACCGGCGGGGCAAGCTAGTACCATACCAGGGGGTAGCAACACCGTGCCCCAAACATCATCCATGAACAACACAATACCCTAAGCACCTCAAACGCCAGTTATACAAGCTTAAGTGAAAAACCCTGAAGTACCTCAAGGCGGATATAACTAGGGCAATTACCAGTACCAACCACCTATGTATGGAGCATATGCTCAGTATCAGCTGGAACATTCTAGGCTAATCGAGTGTTTTCTAAAAATGAAGCCGAGAGAGTTCACTGGCAAGCCGTCAGATCCTTTATAGCCAGTCCACTGGATCGATGAGATGGAAAGGAACTTCATGATGATGACTATCGATAAAGAAGAGAAGGTACTATGCGCAACCTTTATGCTGAAAAGTGATGCCCATCATTGGTGGAAATCTACTCGGAGTTATCTGCTAACAAAGCACACTCAATTGACCTAGACTACCTTCAAAGAGGCCTTCTTCGAGAAGTATTTTCCCAGGAGTTTCAGAGATGCAATGGAAAAGGAGTTTCTGAGCTTGTATCAGGGACAGATGACGATAGACGCTTATTAGCAGCGTTATGAAGAGTTGTTCTTCTTTGGTCCCCCTAGCATGCAGAAAGAAGATACCAAAATCCGAAGGTTTGTCATGGGACTTAGGGGAAGTATATGGGAGCATGTATTGGGATTGGAAAAGAAGATCTATAATGAAGCTGTACAGATTGCTCGAGTACTGGAATCGAGCCAGAGGGAAAGCTCCCTTACTCAGAACAGGGGCATTAAGAGGCCTAACGGAACTACTTATAACAAAAGGAACTTTAGGACATTTAAACCTGTACTCAAGGTTTCAATGCTGCAGCCAAGACTACACCAACAGCCCAACCTCAACAAAGGCAAGTAAGTGCTAGAGTTAAGTGCTTCCACTGTGATCAAGTAGGACATTATTCAAGGGACTACCCTAAACCGAAGAAGCAACTGCAACTAGGCAAGGTTTATGCAGTAATTGCTGAAGACGCGGCTGCATCACCCGATGTATTTATAGGTATGACCTGACCTTTTGTTATAACGTCTTGTATGAGCATATAGATTGATTTAAGACTAATATCACAGGTAACGTACCCATTAATAGCATACCCACCAGAGTACTCTTCGACTCTAGGGCCAGTCATTCTTTTATATCTGTGTTATTTGGAAAGAAGCTAAGTTTACCCTTCAGACCTTTAGACAATAAATTGCTAGTACGATCACCTATGGGATTAGAAGAAGAATTAGACCAAGGTTATGGACCATGTCCATTTCTCATAAATGGATGAAGTTTGGACGCCAACCTGGTGCAACTCGAGATGGCAGACTTTGACGTCATCCTAGGGATGGACTGGTTATCCCAGCATTCTGTGAGTCTGCTTTGTATTGAAAAAAAGATATCATTTAGAGATAAGTAAGGAGCAGAGTTTAGTTTTGCGGGAATCAAACTCCCCGTAAGCGGAAACTCATTCTTTCTGCATTAAAGGCGAAGAGATGCCTCAAGAAAAGAGGAACAGGTTACTTGGTGTCGGTGGTCGACCTCACCATGGAAGCACCACGACTGGAAGACATAGAAGTGGTATGAGAATTTTTAGATGTATTTCCTAAGGAATTACCTGGTTTGCCACCTGATCGAGTGACAGAGTTTGTTATGGACCTTATACCCTGAGCTGCACCAGTATCTAAGGCACCCTATAGAATGGCTCCTACTGAATTGAAGAAATTGAAGGTAAAACTATAGGAATTGCTGGACAAGGGATGCAAGCCAACATGCAAGCTGCTATGGGAATCGCTCCCCCAGCCACAAACATAACTCTACCAGTGGGGCAAGCTAGTACCATACCAGGGGGTAGCAATATCGTGCCCCAAACATCATCCATGAACAACACAATACCCTAAGCACCTCAAACGCCAATTATACAAGCTTAAGTGCAAAACCCTGAAGTACCTCAAGGCGGATATAACTAAGGCAATTACCAGTATCAACCGCCTATGTATGGAGCATATGCTCAGTATCAACTGGACCATTCTAGGCTGATCGAGTGTTTTCTAAAAATGAAGCCGAGAGAGTTCACTGGCAAGCCGTCAGATCCTTTATAGCCAGTCCACTGGATCGATGAGATGTAAAGGAACTTCATGATGATGACTATCGATAAAAAAGAGAAGGTACTATGCGCAACCTTTATGATGAAAAGTGATGCCCATTATTGGTGGAAATCTACTCAGAGTTATCTGCTAACAAAGCACACTCAATTGACCTAGACTACCTTCAAAGAGGCCTTCTTTGAGAAGTATTTTCCCAGGAGTTTCAGAGATGCAATGGAAAAGGAGTTTCTGAGCTTGTATCAGGGACAGATGCGATAAGCGCTTATTAGAAGCGTTACGAAGAGTTGTAATTCTTTGCTCCCCCTAGCATGCAGAAAGAAGATACCAAAATCAGAAGGTTTGTCATGGGACTTAGGGGAAGTATATGGGATCATGTATTGGGATTGGAAAAGAAGATCTATAATGAAGCTGTACAAATTGCTCGAGTACTAGAATCCAGCCAGAGGGAAAGATCCTTTACTCAGAACAGGGGCATTAAGAGGCCTAATGGAACTACTTATAACAGAAGGAACTTCAGGACATTTAAACCTGTACTCAAGGTTTCAATGCTGCAGCCAAGACTACACCAGCAGCCCAACCTCAGCAAAGGCAAGTAAGTGCTGGAGTTAAGTGCTTCCATTGTGATCAAGTAGGACATTATTCAAGGGACTGCCCTAAATCGAAGAAGCAACTGCAACTAGGCAAGGTTTATGCAGTAATTGCTGAAGACGCGGCTGCATCACCCGATGTAGTTACAGGTATGACCTGACCTTTTGTTGTAACGTCTTGTATGAGCATATAGATTGATTTAAGACTAATATCACAGGTAACGTACCCATTAATAGCATACCCACCAGAGTACTCTTTGACTCTAGGGCCACTCATTCTTTTATATCTGTGTTATTTGGAAAGAAGCTAAGTTTACCCCTCAGACCTTTAGACAATAAATTGCTAGTACGATCACCTATGGGATTAGAAGAAAAATTAGACCAAGGTTATGGACCATGTCCAGTTCTCATAAATGGATGAAGTTTGGATGCCAACCTGGTACAACTCGAGATGGCAGGCTTTGACGTCATCCTAAGGATGGACTGGTTATCCCAGCATTCCTGTGAGTCTGCTTTGTGTTGAAAAAAAGATATCATTTAAAGATAAGGAAGGAGCAGAGTTCAGTTTTGCGGGAACCAAACTCCCCGTAAGCGAAAACTCATTCTTTCTGCATTAAATTCTAAGAGATGCCTCGAGAAAAGAGGAACAGGTTACCTGGTGTCGGTGGTCGACCTCACAATGGAAGCACCATCACTGGAAGACATAGAAGTGGTACGAGAATTTTTAGATGTATTTTCTAAGGAATTACCTGGTTTGCCACCTGTTCGAGTGACAGAGTTTGTTATAGACCTTATACCCTGAGCTGCACCAGTATCTAAGGCACCCAATAGAATGGCTCCTACTGAATTGAAGAAATTGAAGGTACAACTATAGGAATTGCTGAACAAGGGTTTTATTCGACCAAGCATATCGCCTTGGGGAGTGCCATTGTTATTTATTAAGAAGAAAGATGGTAGCATCAGATTATGCATAGACTACTGGGAAATAAACAAGCTCACGATCAAGAATCGATATCCCCTACCTCGAATCGATGATTTATTTGATCAGTTGCAAGGAGAAAAGTTGTTTTCCAAGATCAATTTTAGGTCTGGGTATCATCAGTTGAAGATCAAGGTTGGTGACATTCCAAAGACAGCATTTAGGACCCGATATGGACATTATGTGTTCCTAGTAATGTCCTTCGGATTAACAAACGCACCTGCATCTTTTATGAAACTTATGAACTGGGTGTTTCATGACATGTTGGACACCTCGACTATTGACACACCCCAATTCCGTACCAACCAGAATGGTGTGATGAACCGTCTATGATCCAACGGTTCAATCAAGATCTCGAATAGGCTATGTCCTTTTGCTTAAACCATACACATCCACAACCATAATCAGAGTAAATAAACAATAGCGAAAGTCTTTAATATTAATGAACTGAGTATCTAACAGTGATATCATAAATAAATTATCCAATTATCTCAAATAACTGAAGACATAAAATAAAATAAATTAATCGATAACTTGTTTTAAATAATTCGACAAATAAATCTAATCAAAGACACATGATTTCCCTCGCACGATGATTCATGCGACTCCATCATAGCTTCTGCATCCATCGCCGCAACATGCCCATACATTGGAGCATTCATATAATCTTCTACTGTATGACCTGCATCATCGATTAAAAAAATTCGACGTTGAAAGGGTGAGCACACATCATGGCTCAGTGAGCAAACAAAACAATGCAACAAATATATGCATGCATTCAATTCATATCTTTGGTCTGGTTCATAAGTTTGCAATGTGCAATAGAAAGGATAGGTGGCCGCCGCACCTCTATACACGAGTGTGTGAAGCCGCCCAATGGATCAAACACCATTGTCGTCCTACATGCACCCATCATGGAATAGAGATAGAGCTAAAGTGCCCGGATCAAACACCGCATGACACTTCCCCTGATGCCCCACTCGCATCAAGTACACTAACCACACACATACATTCACATGCCTATTCCTAGCATCATCATCAACATCATGTTATAAAGAAACGGAATTAAATATGCATGAGCAGTAATAACAGAAATATTGGATGACATGTGATATGCACATTATAAGCATACAAGCATAGAATCATTCATGGTATTGGACTCAATAAATAAAAATAGTTTATTATTAGTCAATTAATTTAGGTCTTGTTCCCTCACCTTTGGTTGATAGTACATCCTCGTTCAAGCTTTGTAATTCACTTTAAACCACTTGGAAACCTAACAAATTTATAGATTTTAATTTAAAATTAATTCCCATGAATTTAGACTAACAGAAACTGAGGGGTCGCAGGTGTGGCAGCACCTGTGGTCTCAGTTTCTACGACCACAGGGTGTATGGTCACAAGGTCTAGTCGTATATCCTGTGACCACACATGCCACCACACCCTCCCTAGAAACTTCCCGAGGGCATGTGGTCGCAAGGTGTGGTCACATATCCTGCGACCACACATGCGACCATGCCCTCCCTGTAAACTTTTCGAGGGTGTGTGGTTTAATATGTGTGTCTTGTGTGGTCGCACATCATGCGACCACACGTATGATGGTCGATTTTTTCATTCTCAACTCCATTCCTTCATGTTTGGATTCCATGACTTATCATCATGGTCCTTCTTATGATTGTTCTATGGCTCAGAACTAATATTTTTATACACAATTCATTGTCCACATAATTCTTTCCATGGATTCTCTTGGAATTTATCCATGGATTGATGATTGGGATCTCACTTAAATCCTATCTCTTTCATGAACAATTCTAGGCTTTCAATTGACATGGTAAATGTTCCATACCTTAAACTTGTTGAAGATTCAGAGGTCTTCTCTGAATTTTCCCTTCTTAGTCTTCCTCTTCATTTCTCCTTCTCTTCCTTCTCTTCTCTTTCTCTCACTTTCAGTTTGAGTTCTAAAAGGGTAAAAGAGGCTAAGGGATGTCCTATTTATAGAGGAAAACCCTCCCTAATAAGCCCTACTTAGTTTAGAAAAGGACCCCCTTTGGATTAGGAAGGTTTCCTAAACTCAGTTCCTGTCTGGGTTCTGTGTGGTCGCAGGTGGGGTCGCAGAACCCGTCGACCACACTCTCTGAAACATGCGACCACACGACCTAATTTCCTATGGTTGCATTATTTTGAGGTGTAGTTGATCACACTTGTTTAGGTATGCGACCACACGCTCATAATTGACTGTTTTTGGATTAAATTTCATACCTGGTCTTGTGGTTTCTTTATGCACTTGGTCCACTTGGCCCGACCATGATAGGAAGACCTGATGCAAAGGTTGTATGACCGATTAGTTCGATACGGGTCTTATAACTCCCCCCTCTTATTAGAAATTTCATCCTCAAAATTTGCACATACCTTCCGAGTCGAAAAGGTAAGGATATTTCTTTCGCATAGCATTTTCTTCTTCCCATGTGATCTCTTTTACATCTCGGCTTTTTCAAGTGACCTTAACATAATAAATATCACAGTTGTGTAGATGTTGAACCTTTCGGCTGGTAATTTCAGTTGGTGCTATCTCAAATGTCAAATCATCAGTTAGACCCGATGGATCTGCTGTTATAACGTGTATTGGATCTCTGACATACTTCTTCAGTAATGAGATATGAAATACATCATGCACTCCTGACATAGATGGGGGTAGTGCTAACTGATACGCTACTTTCCCATGTTTAGTGAGAATCTCATATGGCCCGATGTATCTTGGACTTAGCTTCCCTTTCTGCCCGAATCGTTTTAAGCCTCGCATAGGTGATACTTTCAAGAATACCTTATCACCTACGACAAATTCAAGGTCTCGACATTGAGTATCTGTATATTGTTTCTAATGATTCTAAGTTGTTCTAACTCTTTCCTTGATAATGTCAACTACTTGACAACTCTCTTCAACAAATTCTGGTCCAACGATACTCCGTTCACCAACTTCATTCCAAAACAAAGGAGTTCGACACTTCCTACCATACAGTGCTTTATAGGGTGACATTTGTATAGTAGCCTGATAGCTGTTGTTATATGCGAACTCGATCAATGGTAGTTTCTCATCCCATGATCCCTTGAAATCAATAACACAGGCTCAAAGCATGTCTTCTAAAATCTGAATGATACGCTCCGACTGTCCATCTATCTGAGGATGGAATACAGTACTAAACTTTAACGTTGTACCCATAGCCTTTTATAATCTTTCCCAAAACTTTGAAGTAAAGCGTGGGTCTCTATCAGACACAATGCTTTCAGGTATACCATATAATCTAACAATATTATCCACATATAGCTTGGCTAACCTCTCTAGGGTATACTGAGGTCGTATAGCTATGACGCGAGCTGTTTTAGTCAAACGATCTACAATCACCCAGATCGCATCAACTACTCGGGTAGTCAATGGTAACCCGATGATGAAGTCCATAGTGATGCAGTCCCATTTCCATGCTGGTTCTAGCAGTGGCTATAATAATCCTGCAGGTCTTTGCCTTTCAGCCTTTACCCTCTGACAATTTAGGCATTGAGACACAAATTTAGCTACATCTGCTTTCATTCCTCTCCACCAATATAATTTTTTTAGATCATGATACATCTTCGTACTTTCAGGATGTACCGAATAAGCGGTGGTGTGAGCTTCCTTCATTAGTCTATGTCTAATATCTAAGTCTTTAGTTTCAGGAACACATACTCTTCCTTTGTATTTTAGTATTGTTTCAACGTCCAAGGTGAACTCAGGAATAGTCCTACCTTTTTCGATGTCTTCTTGTACCGTTCTCAGATAAGGGTCTGATCTAATAGCGGCTTTCACTTCATCTAATATATCAGGTATAATCTTCAATGTTGTGAACATATTTGAAAACCGTTGAATAAATCCTTAGTTAGTTGATCCATCCGGTGTATCTATCACGAATTGCTCGTTACCATGGTTGAATACTTTTCCTGTAACATACATTACCACAGTCATGTTAACTTCTCCTTGGGATTTTATCATTGTTTTTCTGCTTAGCGCATCAGCAACTACATTAGCCTTCCCTAGATGATACTGGATATCACAATCATAATCCTTCAATAATTCCAGCCATCTTCTTTGTCTCATGTTCAACTCCTTTGGATTAAAAAGATAAGTGAGACTCTTATGATCTGATTTAATCTGAAATTTCTCTTCATACAAATAATGTCTCCATATCTTGACAACATGTACTACTGCTGCTAATTCCAAGTCATGAGTGGGATAGTTCTTCTCATGTGTCTTCAGTTGTCTTGAGGCATATGCAACTACTTATTCTCCTTGCATAAGCACACATCCTAAACCCAACCAAGACACATCAGTGTAAAAGGTAAATGGTTGTCCTAGAATAGGAATAGCCAAGATGGGAGCAGATATCAATCTAGCTTTCAATGTTTGAAAACCTTCTTCACATTTGTAGGTCCAAACAAACTTTTCTCCTTTCTTAGTTAAATTGGTGAGAGGTACGGCGATTCTAAAGTAATCTTCCATGAATCGTCGATAATACCTAGCTAGACCTAAGAAACTTCTGATTTCTGCAACACTCTTAGGTGCTTCCCATTTCACAATGGCTTCAATCTTTCTAGGATCCACTTTAATTCCTTTAGCGGATACAACATGGCCTAAGAAAGCGACCTCATTTAGCCAAAACTCACACTTTGTAAATTTGGCGTAAAGCTTCTCTTTTCTTAGTTGCTGCAGAGCGGCTCTTAGATTCATGACATGAGTTTCCTTATCCTTGGAGTAGACTAATATATCATCAATAAATTCAATGACTGACGTATCCAACATATCATGGAATACTCGATTCATGAGTTCCATAAAAGTTGTGGGTGGGTTAGTCAATCCAAAAGACATTACTAAAAATTCATAATATCCATATCTTGTTCTGAATACTGTCTTGGAATATCACCTTCCTTAATCTTTAGCTGATGATATCCTGACCGAAGATCAATCTTGGAGAACACCTTGGCACCTTGCAATTGATCGAACAAGTCATCGATCCAAGGCAATGGATACCGATTCTTGATTGTAAGCTTATTCAATTCTCGATAGTCTATACACAATTGAACACTACAGTCCTTCTTCTTCACAAACAATACTGGCACTCCCCATGGTGATATGCTGGGTCTGATATATCCCTTGTCCAGTAATTCCTGTAACTGGACCTTCAATTCCTTCAGTTCAGTAGGAGCCATTCGATAGGGTGCTTTAGATACTGGTGCAGCTCCGGATATAAGATCTATAACGAACTCTGTCACTCGGTCGGGTGGTAGTCCTAGTAGTTCTTCAGGAAATACATCTGGAAAGTCACGCACAACATCAATGTCTTCCATTCGTGGTACTTTCTCGATGAGATGAACCACAGATACTAGATACCCAACTCCTCCTTTCTCGAGGCATTTTCTGGCCTTTAATGCAGAGAGGATGAGTTTTCATTTACGAGAAAGTTTGGTTTTCGCAAAACTAACTCTGCTCCTTCCTTATCTTTAAATGTCAATTTCTTTTCTGCACATAATAGGTTTGCAGAATGTCGAGTTAACCAGTCCATTCCCAAGATAACGTCAAAGTCTGCCATCTCGAGTTGAATCAAGGTTGCATCCAAAATCTTCTCGCCGATAAGAACTGGACATGGTCCATAACCTTTTTCTAGTTCCACTTCTAATCCCATAGGCGATCGTACAAGCAATTTGTAGTCTAAAGATCTGATGGGTAGATTTAGCTTCTTTCTAAATGACACAAATATAAAAGAATGAGTAGCTCCAGGATCAAAGAGTACGCTGGCGGGTATGCCATTAATAGGTACGATACCTGTGATTTGTTTTAATTTAGTCTACATGCTCACACAAGGTAATACAAAATGAAAGGTTCAGGTCATACCTGTGACCACATCGGGTGATGTGGCAGCATCCTCAGATGTAACTGCATAAACCTTTCCTTACTGTAGCTGCTTCCTAGGCTTAGGACACTCCCTTGAATAATGTCCCATTTGATTACAGTTATAGCATTTTACTCCTTCACTATTTTGTTTTTGTTGAGGTTGAACTATTGGAGTAGTCTTGGCTGCAGCATTAAAGCCTTGAGTACGGAAGGGATTAAATGTCTTTGTGTTCCCTCCGTTATATGAATTTCCATTTAGCCTTTTGATACCTCTATTATGAGCAAAGTAGCTCTCCCTCTGGCTCGATTCTAGTACTCGAGCAATCTATACTGCTTCATTATAAACTTTCTTTTCTAGCCCCAAAACATGTTCCTGAATGCTTCCCCTAAGTCCCGTTACAAACCTTCGGGTTTTAGTATTTTCCTCCTGCATGCTAGAGGGAGCAAAGAAAAACAACTCTTCATAACGCTGTTGACATGTATCCACAATCATCTGTCCCTGATACAAACTCAAGAACTCTCTTTCCATAGCGTCTCTGAAAATTCTGGAAAAATATTTCTCAAAGAATGCCTCTTTATAGATAGCCTAGGTCAATTGGGCGTACTTGGTTAACAGATAACTCCGAGTAGACTTCCACCAGTGGTGTGCATCGCCTTTCAGCATAAATGTGGCACTCAACACTTTTTCTTCCTCCTTAACAGTCATCATCATGAAATTCATTTCCATCTCGTCGATCCAATGACCTAGCCACAAAGGATCCACTGGCTTGCCATTATATTCCTTAGGCTTCATTTTCAAAAAACACTCGATCAGTCGAAAATGGTCCAACTGATACTGAGCATAGGCCCCATATATAGGTGGTTGATACTGGTAACTGCCTTGGGCTACTTCAGGGTTTTGTACTGGAGCTTGTACAACTGGCGTTTGAGGTGCTTGAGGTACCATGTTGCTACCCCCTGATACGGTGCTAGCTTGTCTGGCTGGTATAGGTGTAGTATGTGCAGCTGGAAAAACCATTCCCATAGCAGCTTGCATATTGGCTTGCACCTGTTGTATTTGCTACAGCTGTTGTGCTAGGTTCATTACCGCGGTAGCCAAATCTGTAGGTGGGACTGGCAAGTTTGTAAGATTAGCCTGGTCGTTAGCTCCTGGTGGTACCACATTCTGATTCTCTTGTCTTTCAGGGTTTTCATGGTTATTTTCCTCCACAAGTGGTGGTGGTGGAATTGGGTTACATCCTCGCCTGGTTACTCTTCGCCCAGCCATTTCCTGTTTTCGGTGGTGGAAGTGTCTGAAAATCATAGAACATGTAAGGCAATCATAATATACATCATTCCCATGTCAAAATCCAATTAATCAATGTAAAATTCCAATTTTTCGAGTCATATAGTCAAAATACTATATTTCCCATCGTGTGGTCGATGGTGGGGTCGCAATATATGCGACCACAGGGTATGCGACCTCACAAAACCTTGTCAGCTCATCGAGAGCCTGAGGTCGATCGTGTGGTCGCAATATGTGCGACCACAGGGTCCGACCACACGAAATCTGTCAGCTCACCGAGAGCCTGTGGTCGATTGTGGGGTCAATGGTGTGGTCGCATATTTGGTCAAATTTTGCGACCACAAGACCCCAAATTAGGTTTTTAAACCTGATTTTTGGAGTCATTTTCCACTTTCTCTTTTGCTTTTAACTCAACTCACTTCCACTGAGTTGCTACAGTGTCGATCACTCGTGTTTGGTGATTCTTTCGTCCATTCACGACCTCCGCTCCGTTCCTTCAGGTATGTTCTCTACTGGTTCTCCTTCTAAAGCTTTCAAAACTTGGTTTTTCTCCATTTATAGGGCTTTCTTCAAATTAAAATTTTTCTAACCGTAAAATTTTGATTTTTATTGAGGGATTTTTCTATTGGCCACCCAATGGATGAAATCCCTCAAGAAAATTTGAGTTTTATCGGTTAGTTTATGAGAAACTTGAAATTTTCCATTTTTGACCTAATTTTCAGGATTTTTCCAAATTGTCAAAATTTCTTCAAATTCGATCTTCCTAGGTTAAATTCCCAACTGTATGAGCCTTGCAGGATGGTTTGGAACATATGTAAGTCCTCTTGCCCAATGGTTTGGGTGAAAAGTGAGGCTTTTGGCCAAATCACGTCGTTATAATGCCAAAATTTTTGAGTTTTTCTCTGTATCTAATATCTTGCTTGTTGGTCTGTGTCTTTACAGGTAACATGGCTCATACCTAGGTCCCCAGAGCTCATCATCCTCTTCGCTTCTGGTCTAATGAAGCAAAGACTCAGTATGCTCGTTATGAGCGTAAAAATGTGGAAGGGGGTCATTGTGTAAACCTGGTTAATTTATCCTTATTTAATATGGAGGGTGCCTTTGGTGATATGGGTTGGCTCCTTGTGATCTTGTATGAGGGTTGCACCTGTCTTGCAATAGTGAAGCAGTTTTATTGTAATCTTCAGGTAGAGGGTGACCCAAATGATATAGACAGGGGTAGGGAGCTCAGGATCACTAGTTATGTTAAAGAGATAGAGATCTCTTTTAACTGCCAAGAGTTGGCTGATCTCTTGGGTATATCAAACGATGGCCCATTAGTATACTGTGCACCCAAGGAACCCCAGTTCCTATCTGTGATGATGCATGTAGAGATTGACCGCCAGCTTCTTAGGGATGATTGTTGGGAGATGAAGGCAATCAACCTATGGTCGGAAACTTGGGTGTACTGCAAGATTATTCAGCACAACCCGATTCCTCAAAGTGGGAACTACGAGAAGATTTCCCAGTTGACCAAGTATCTCCTATACTGCATCTGCACTAGGCAACCCATCTGCCTTCCATACATTATCATCAAGACGATGCTCCGTGCTACGACACCTGGTCTGATGGGTAACCTGCCCTATGGGCGTTTGATCACTACCCTGCTCACTCGCCTGCATGTCGACTTAGTTGATGAGAGGATTCATGAGGATACCTTCTTCACTGACCTTGACTGGGAGGCCATCTGCAAGATGGGGATGCATGATGCGTAGGTCAATGACGAGGAGAGGAATGCTATGGTGCGTCCCCGTACTCGGGTAGAGATAGACGATGCTGAGGCCACAGCAGCAGCAGCAGCAGAGGTCCATGAGGGTGATGCTAAGGATGATGATCGTATGTACATGGATGTAGACGTCATACCTCCTCCATCACCATTGCATTCCACTGGACCTGGCCCTTTTCAGGTTCCTTCCCACTCAGCTGGTCCCTCGCACCCATCACCAGATGACGTGATGGGGCTGCTGCGTGAGATTTGGGAGGCCCAGCATGCTACTGATCAACGGGTGGCAGATCTGGCAACTAGTCTCCAGGTGACCCAGACTCAGGTAGCCTGGCTTACGAGGGTGTATGCTGAGGATTATGATTGAGATCGTGAGGCACCTCCTCCTCAGGCACCCCCAGCTCCATGATGCATATTTTCTTTTTCCTTGTACTACAGAGTAAGTATCTGGATTGTGGACCGTACTCTGATTTGGATATATATATATATATATATATATATATATATATATATATATATATATATATATATATATATATATATATATATATATATATATATATATATATTATTTTTATTCGATGTATATATAAAACTTGTTTCTCATCTTCTTTTTTTTTGGGTAAGTGCTTGTTTCTCATCTTAATAGTACATTATTCTCTTTCTTAATTTTTGTCTCATACAACACAGGTGCTTATAGTGTGTTCTTATTAAAGCTTTTAAATTTTATCCTAACTTAGTTCAAGAACTTTTGTAGAAGCATACAGGTTTAATAGATAGGGCCTGAGAGCTCTGATACCAAGTTGTCACACCCCAATTCTGCACCAACCAGAATGGTGTGATGAACTGTCTATGATCCAACGGTTCAACCTGGATCTCGAATAGGCTGTATCCTTTTGCTTAAACCATATACATCTACAACCATAATCAGAATAAATAAACAATAGCGGAAGTTTTTAATATTAATAAACTACGTATTTAACAGTGATATCATAAATAAAGTATCCAATTATCTCAAATAACTGAAGATATAAAATAAAATAAATTAATCAATTACATGTTCTGAATAATCTTACAAATAAATCTAATCAAAGACACATGAGTTGCACTCGCACGACAATTCACGCGACTCCATCATAGCTTCTGCATCCATCGCCGTAACATGCCCGTACATTAGAGCATTCATATAATCTTCTACTGTAGGACCTGCATCATCAACTAAAAAAATCAACGGCGAAAGGGTGAGCACACATCATGGCTCAGTGAGCAAACAAAACAATGCAACAAACATATGCATGCATTCAATTCATATCTTTGGTCTGGTTCATAAGTTTGTAATGTGCAATAGAAAGGATAGGTGGCCACCACACCTCTATACACGAGTGTGTGAAGTCGCCCAATGGATAAAACACCATTGGTGCCCCACATGCACCCATCATGGAATAGAGATAGAGCTAAAGTGCCCGGATCAAACACCGCATGATACTTCCCTAGATGCCCTACCCATACCAACACGTAAGCCCCTATTGGCGAGGGCTTGCAAACTGGGCTCGCAACTAATCAATCCTAATGTCAAACAGTGTATCCACCTCACCCCAGCATCCCTCAATACGTCCATAGAGATAGAGCTAAGGCCCCCCGGCAGAGTCAGAGACTACACGGTCCGAGACCACCTCCCCTGATGCCCTACGACGTAATAGTTCTGCTAAGGTAATGGCGATACGACGATGTTAGTGGACAAGACTTGAGTAGAGATAGAGCTAGAGTCTGGTGACCAAGATGAACCACAATGTCACGTCCTCCCTCTGTTGCCCCACTCGCATCAAGTACACTAACCACACACATATATTCGCATGCCTATTCCTAGCATCATCATCAACATCATGTTATAAATAAACGGAATTAAATATGCATGAGCAGTAATAACAGGAATATTAGATGACATGTGATATGCACATTACAAGTATACAAGCATAGAATCATTCATGATATTGGACTCAATAAGTAAAAATAGTTTATTATTAGCTAATTAATTTAGGTCTTGTTCCCTCACCAATGGTTAATAGTAGATCCTCGTTCAAGCTTTGTAATTCACTTTTAAACCACTTGGAAACCTAAAAAATTTATTGATTTTAAATTAAAATTAATTCCCATGAATTTAGACTAACATAAACTGAGGGGTTGCAGGTGTGGCAGTACCTGTGGTCTCAGTTTCTACGACCACAGGGTGTGTGGTCGCAAGGTGTGGTTGCATATCCTGTGACCACACATGCGACCATACCCTTCCTGGAAACTTCTCGAGGGCAAGTGGTCGCAAGGTGTGGTCGCATATCCTGCAACCACACATGCGACCACACCCTCCCTGGAGACTTCCCAATGGTGTGTGGTTGAATATGTGTGTCTCGTATGGTCGCACATCATGCGACCACACGTGTGATGGTCAACTTTTTCATTCTCAACTTCATTCTTTCATGTTTGGATTCTTTAGCTTATCATCATGGTCCTTCCTATGATTTTTCTATGGCTCAGAACTAATATTTTTATACACAATCCATTGTCCACATAATTCTTTCCATGAATTCTCCTGAAATTTGTCCATGGATTGATGATTGGGATCTCACTTAAATCCTATCTCTTTCATGAACTATTCTAGGCTTTCAATTGACTTGGGGAATGTTCCATACCTTAAACTTGTTGAAGATTCAGAGGTCTTCTCTGAATTCCCCCTTCTTAGTCTTCCTCTTCAATTCTCCTTCTCTTCCTTCTCTTCTCTTTCTCTCACTTTCAGTTTAAGTTCTAAGAGGATGAAAGAGGCTAAGGGACGTCCTATTTATAGAGGAAAACCCTCCCTAATATGCCCTACTTAGTTTAGGAAAGGACCTCCTTCGGATTAGGAAGGTTTCCTAAACTCGGTTCCTGTCTGGGTTCCGTGTGGTTGCTGGTGGGGTCACAGAACCCGTCGACCACACCCTCTGAAACATGCGACCACACGACCTAATTTCTTGTGGTTGCATTATTTTGAGGTGTGTTCGATCACACCTATTTAGATATGCGACCACACGCTCATAATTGACTATTTTTGGGTTGAATTTCATACTTGGTCTTGTGGTTTCTTCATGCACTTGTCCACTTGGCCCGACCATGATAAGAAGACCTGATACAAGGTGGTACGATCGATTAGTTCGATACGATCCTTACAGCTATCGTATTCATAGATGATATATTGATATACTCCAAAAATGAGGTAACTTATGCATCAAATCTTAAATCAGCTTTATAGCGACTAGGGAAAGAAAAGCTTTATGCCAAATTCAAGAACTATGAGTTCTGGTCAAAAGAAGTGCAATTCTTAGGTCATGTGGTATCCGCAGAAAGAATCAAAGTGGATCCCAGTAAGATTGAAGCCGTTGTAAAATGGGAAGCACCTAAGAATGTTGTCGAAATCAGAAGTATCATAGGTTTAGCTGGATATATCGAGGATTCGTGGAGGACTATTCTAAAATCGTCGTACCCCTTACCAGTCTGACTAAGAAAGGAGAAAATTTTGTTTGAACCTATGAATGTGAAGAGTGTTTCCAAACATTGAAGACAAGATTAATATCAGCTCCCATCTTGACTATTTCGATTCTAGGAAAATCATTTATCTTGTACATCGATGCATCTGGATTAAGTTTGGGATGTAAGCATGCAAGGGGAACAAGTAATTGCATATGCTTTTAGACAATTAAAGACACATGAGAAAAATTACCCAACCCATGACATGGAATTAGCAACAGTGATACACGCTGTCAAGATATGGAGACAGTATTTGTACGGAGAGAAATTCCAAGTTAAATCAGATCATAAAAGTTTTACTTATCTTTCCAATCAGAAGGAGTTGAACATGAGACAAAGGAGATGGTTGGAGTTGCTAAAAGATTACGATTGTGACATCCAATATCATTCAGGAAAGGCTAATGTGGTTGCGGATGTATTAAGCAGGAAAGCTATGACAAAATCTCAAGAAGAAGCCAGCTCAAATGCTGCAAGGTGTGACACAACAAGAGTATTCAATGGCGACAGTGAGCAATTCATGATTGATAAACCAGATGATTCCACCAACGTAGGATTTATTCATCGATTTTCAAACATGTTTGCTACATTAAAGATTGTACCTGATCTGATAGACGAAGTGAAGATAGCTATTCAATCTGACCACTATCTGAGAATAGTGCAAGAAGACCTTGATAAGGGAAGGACTATTCCTGACTTCACCTTGGATTCCGATAAGACATTAAGATACAAAGGAAGGGTGTGTGTTCCTGAATGTAAAGACTTAGACATTAGACACAGACTAATGAAGGAAGCCCACACGACTGTCTATTCGGTACATCCAAGAAGTACAAAGATATACCATGATTTAAAGAAACTATATTGGTAGAGAGGAATGAAAATAGATATGTAGCTAACTATGTGTCTCAATGCCTGAATTGTCAGCGGGTAAAGGCTGAAAGGCAAAAGCCTACAACATTGTTGCAACCATTACCAGAATCAGCTTGGCAATGGGACTGCATTACTATGGACTTCGTCACTAGATTATCATTGACTCCCAGATCAATAGACGCAGTTTGGGTAATTACGGATTGACTTACCAAAATAGTTTGTTTCATTGCCATACGACCTCAATATACTTTGGAACGGTTAGCTAAGTTGTACGTGGATAGCATTGTCAGATTGCATAGAGTACATGAAAGCATAGTGTATGACAGAGACCCACGCTTTACCTCAAAGTTTTGAAAAGGATTGTAGAAGGCTATGGGAACTACATTAAAGTTTAGCACGGCATTTCACCCTCAGACTGAAGGACAGTCGGAGCGTACTATTCAGATTCTAGAAGACATGCTCTGAGCTTGTGTTATTGATTTCAAAGGATCATGGGATGAGAAGTTACCATTGATCGAGTTCGCATATAACAATAGCTATCAGGCTACTATACAGATGTCACCCTATGAAGCACTGTATGGTAGGAAGTGTTGAACTCCTTTGTTTTGGAACGAAGTTGGAGACCGAAGAATTGTAGGCCCTGAATTTGTGGAAGAAACTTGCAAAGTAGTCGACATAATCAGGGAAAGAGTTAAAACAGCTCAGAATCGTCAGAAACAGTATGCAGATAATCGATGCTGAGACCTTGAGTTCATCGTGGGTGATAGAGTATTCCTGAAAATATCACCTATGCGAGGCTTAAAATCGTTCAGACAGAAAGGAAAGTTGAGTCCGAGGTACGTCGGACCATATGAAATTCTAGCTAAACGTGGAAAGGTGGCGTATCAGTTAGCATTACCCCCATCCATGTCAAGTGTGCATGATGTATTTCATATCTCGTTACTGAAGAAGTACATCCGAGATCCAACACACGTCCTAACAGTGGATCTACTAGGTCTAACTGAAGATTTGACGTTCGAAGTAGTACCATTTGAAATTACCAGTCAATGTCTACACAATCGTGACATCTACTATGTTAAAGTTACTTGGAGAGGCCAAGATGTGGAAGAAATCACATGGGAAGAAGAAAATATTATGCGAAAGAAATATCCTCACCTTTTCAACTCGAAAGGTATGTGCTAATTTCGAGGACAAAATTTATATAAGAAGGGGGAGTTGTAAGACCCGTACCTTACTAACCCTGTCTTACCACCTTGTATTAAGTCTTCCTATCATGGTCGGACCAAGTGGACCAAGTGCGTGAAGAAACCACAAGGCTAGGTATGTAATTCAAATCAAAAATCATCTAATTGAGAAGTGTGGTCGCATACCTAAACAGGTGTCGTCGACCACACCTCAGAATATTGAGACTACTCAAGTCTGGGATGTGTGGTCGCTGTTTTGAGAAGTGTGGTTAACGGATTCTACGATAATTGACTCTGTAATTAGGAAACCTTCCTAATCTGAGGGGGGTTCTTTCCTAATCAAAGTGGAACTTTATATGGATGTTTTTCTCTATATAAAGGACGTCCCTTAGTCTCTTTCACTCTTTTAGAACCCAAATTGAAAGAGAGAGAAAGAAAGGAGTAGGAAGAGAAGGAGAATTAAAGAGGGAGACTAGGAGAAGGAATTGCAGAGAAAGCTCTGATTATGCAGTAAGTTTAAGGTATGGAATCATTTCCTATATTAATTGAATGCCTAGAATAAATTATGGAGGAGAAGTTGAGTCAAAGTAAGATCTCAATCCTAAGACCATGAACAAAACTCTAAGGAGATCCATGAAAAACAAATTAAGGTGAAGGACTATGTAAAAGTGTGAATTTTAAGCCATAGAATAATCATAGGAAGGATCATAATGTTAGCCATGGAATCAAGTTATGAAAGGATATAGCTGAGAGTAAAAGTCGACCAAAAACTTATGTGATCACAGTTTAATCGATCACACGAGGCACATATGTTCGACCATACTCTCTCAGAAAGTTTCCAGTGAGGGTGTGGTTGCATGTGTGTTGTCGCATGATATGCGACCACACGTATCAACCCCACACCCTGTGGTCACAGAAACTGAGACCACATGTGCAGTCACACCTACGACCACTCATGTCATACCCCAATTCTGCACCAACCAGAATGGTGTGATGAACTGTCAATAAACCAACGGTTCAATCAGGATCCCGTATAGGCTATTCCCATTGTTGTTAAACCAAAACACATTCCACATTAATCAGAAATAATAAAGTAAATAGCGGAAGTCTTACAGATAATGAACTGAGGTCTAGTCATGATAAATAATGATATTCCATTTATCTCCAAGTAACCAAAACATAATTTAATACATATTACAATATCCAAATACGGAAATTAAACACTAAGCGTATCCATAGTTGAAACGCTAGCTTGAATTACAATAGTCCTCCATAGCTTGCTCATCATAGCCGCCACGTGTTTATATGTTGGCATGTTGACATAATCTTCAATCGTAATACCTGCAACATCAGAAACTAAAAGAATTGCACGCGCGAGGGTCAGCTCTCCAACTTGAGCTCAGTGAGAAAACAAAACAATGCAACAAACATATGCATGCATTCAATTCATATCTATGGTCTGGTATATAAGTTTGCAATGTGCTATAGAAAGGTTCGGTGGCCGCCTCACCATTATACACGAGTGTGTGGAGCCACCCAATGAATATCGACACTGTCGTCCCACATGCACCCACCATGATACAATATACCGCATGAAAACGGCATGGCAGTACCGGTTGCATCATACCAACATGTAAGCCCCTATTGGCGAGGGCTTGCAAACTGGGCTCGCAACTAACCATTCCTAATGTCAAACAGTGTATCCAAGGCCTTACCCCAGCATCCCTCAATACGTCCATAGAGATAGAGCTAAGGCCCCCCAACAGAGTCGAAGACTACACGGTCTGAGACCACCTCCCCTGATGCCCTACGACGTAATAGTTCTGCTAAGGTAATGGCGATACGATGATGTTAGTGGACAAGAGTTGTATAGAGCTATGGCACAATATACCCAATGAAAATGGCATTGAAGTACTGTGAGGACAAAGATGGAAATCTTTAGAAGTCGCCACCTAGATTTAGGTCTAGGACCTTAGAAATGTGAAATCTCACCCGAAGATAAGACTTCGATTGACTCATGACCCTTAGATTGGAATTCTGGTCTATCAGAGATTGGGTAAGCGTCAGGTTACAATTATGGGAAGGGGTTAGGCACCCAAACCGCCCGATCAAAATCGGTCTCCTATACCTTTCCTATGCTAGACTCTATTTGTTAAATTAAACCAAACCAAGTGGTTTGATATCATTGAACCGAATCTGTATCCATCAGATTGCCTACGTATTACGGATTTATTCCGAAAATCAGGTTCACCATCGTAGTTCAGGTGTGATTAAAGTTTATGGATGTGATTTATGCTTGTGCATGATTAAGTTCTTTGTTCAAGTTGAAATTTATGCTTGAAAGGCTGTGAAATCCTATGGGTTAGGATCTGGATAGTCCATGTGGACTGATAGATAGTCCTAGTGGATCTAAGAATAACCCTATTTGGGTTGAAATATGGATAACCCTATCTGGGTTGAAATGGGAATGGATATCCTAGTGGATCTATGGATAGTCCGAGTGGACTAAGGTAAATATCCTAGTGGATCTATGGATAGTCCAAGTGGACTAAAGTGTGGATCCGAATTTGGGTTTCTCCCAAATGGCCTACGTATCCTAGGGTTTGACCTAGGAATCAGAATCCACGTAGTTCGGGATTGGATAACCCTATGGGTTAAAATATGGGTGGATTGAAATGGTTGAATATCCTAGTGGATCTATGGATAGTCCAAGTGGACTAAAGTTTGGATCTGAATTTGGGATTCTCCCAAATAGCCTACTTATCCTAGGGTTTGCCCTAGGAATCAGAATCCACGTAGTTCGAAATTGGATAACCCTATGGGTTAAAATATGGGTGGATTGAAATGGTTGAATATCCTAGTGGATTTATGGATAGTCCAAATGGACTAAAGTTTGGATAACTCTTTTTGGGTTGGAATATGGATAGATATCCTAGTGGATCTATGGATAGTCCGAGTGGACTAAGGTGTGAATAAATATCCTAGTGGATCTATGGATAGTCCAAGTGGACTAAGGTGTGGATCCGAATTTAGGTTTCTCCCAAATAGCCTACGTATCCTAGGGTTTGCCCAAGGAATCAAAATCCACGTAGTTCGAACATAACCTGTTCTAGGTTATAAAGTGAGAACATGTTCTAGGTTTGGGATTGAGAACCTATTCTAGGTTTAGGGTTTAGAACCTATTCTAGGTTTAGGGTTTGCCAAGGGGAAAATCGTCCTAAATTATCCTTCATTCTGAATTCTAATTTTGGAAGGTTTGGTAAAGAATTCTCTTTCTTTATTAAGGTTTTATTATTCCCATTATGTCCTTCCCAAGAATGTGGGTGCCTAAATGCACGTCCCCATGCCTAGATTGTCTTCTAGAAGTGTGCAGATATGGCAGTTTGACTAGGGTGTTGCATAAAATAAGTTATTGCCAAAAAAAAAGAATATTCTATCTAAATATGGCACATAAAACATTTATGACAAGAAATTCACATACAGTAAGATTGTTTAAAAATCTTTCAAATATGGCATGTATTGCAAATAAGGCAAGAGCCTACATGGCATGATCTAGTATGCTATTTTCTACCCTAATTGTTATTTTCTTTCCATTTTAGGGTTTTCTACCTTAATTATTATTTTATTTCCATTTTTAGGGTTTTCTACCCTAATGTTACATTCTTTCCATTTTAGGGTTTTCTACCCTAATTATTATTTTATTTGCATTTTTTAGGGTTTTCTACCCTCATTATTATTTTATTTCTATTTTTTAGGGTTTTCTACCCTAACTGTTACTTTCTTTCTATTTTAGGATTTTCTACCCTAATTATTATTTTATTTCCATTTTTTAGGGTTTTCTACCCTAATTGTTACATTCTTTCCATTTTAGGGTTTTCTACCCTACTTGTTATTTTATTTCCATTTTTCAGGATTTTCTACCCTAATTGTTATTTTATTTCTATCTTTTAGGGTTTTCTACCCTAACTGTTACTTTCTTTCTATTTTAGGGTTTTCTACCCTAATTATTATTTTATTTCCATTTTTTAGGGTTTTCTACCCTAATTGTTACATTCTTTTCATTTTAGGGTTTTCTACCCTACTTGTTATTTTATTTCCATTTTTTAGGGTTTTCTACCATAATTGTTACATTCTTTCCATTTTAGGGTTTTCTATCCTAATTGTTATTTAACTTCCATCTTAGGGTTTTCTACCCTAAATGTTACTTTCTTTCCATTTTAGGGTTTTCTACCCTAATTATTATTTTCTTTCTAGCTTAGGGTTTTCTACCCTAACTGTTACTTTCTTTCCATTTTAGGGTTTTCTACCCTAATTATTATTTTCTTTCTATCTTAGGGTTTTTTACTCTAAATGTTACTTTCTTTCCATTTTAGGGTTTTCTACCCTAATTATTATTTTATTTCCATCTTAGGGTTTTCTACCCTAACTGTTACTTTCTTTCCATTTTAGGGTTTTCTACCCTAATTATGGCAATAAGCATCCAACTATGACAATGAGCATTCAAACATGGCAGTGTATCTAAAAAAAACACTCATGATGAAAAATTCAATGGTATAAATCACCATTAATGGTAATCTAACCGTTCAGATGCTTTGAAATCAATCATGATGATAATCTAATGGTTTAGATGCATTTAAAACATTCATAGTGAGGATCCGACGATTCAGATTCATTTAAGACACTCATAATGAAGATCCATTGGTTTGGATCAAGCATCAACATATCTAAAATCAATGGTCCAGATTTGCTAATTCAAACATCCAAGATCAATGATCCGATTTTATCATTAAAGCATCCGAGATCGATGGCCAAATTTTATCTCATAAAAATTCATAATCAGAGGCCATGATCAATCACTTAAGGAAAATCTAAATCAAAGGCTAGATCAATCACCTTAAGATTTCGAATCATATGGCTCACAATTGATCAAATTAAAATTCATTCAATATCAATGGATCAAATTACATCCTCATCAGATTAACATCAATGACTCAAATCATATGACCATTTCATGGCATCATATGATCAAATAAAAATAATCATCCAAAAACTCAATTTCATGGGAGAGAAGATTAGGTGATAAATTTACGGATCAAGGGGATTGCAATGGATATGGAGTAGCGAGTTGGGATAATCGCTGCAGGTGATAGGATGTTCCGAGTGGTACACCGAATCGGGTAAGTGAATGGTGGTATTGATAATAAAAAGAATGAAAGAGGAGAGGGGTTTACCCGGTTTGCGGATCCCCCGAACCTTCTGCTCTTCTTCTTCTCCTCTCTTCAGCTTTCTTTAGCTTTCGGATTCCCAAAATCGAACCCCCCTAAGAAAGCCCACGTTTCCTCCTTTTTTTCTCTCTTCTTCCCTTCTTTTTCTCCCAAAAACGTGAGCCACAAAGGCCTTTCATGTTTTTTTCTTTTTCCCCTTTTTTTTCTCTTTTCTTCCCTTCTTTTTCTCCCAAAAACGTGAGCAGCCTTTCACGTTTTTTTTTTTTCCCCTTTTTTTTCTCTCCTCTTCCCTTACTTTTCTCCCAAAACTTAGCTCAAAAGCCTTTTACGTTTTTCTTCATCTTTCCCTTTTTTTCTCTTTGGAAAAGTCTCTTTAGAAAAAGCCACGTTTTTCTCTTTCTTTTCCCTTTTTTTTCTCTCTTCTTCCCTTCTTTTTCTCCCAAAAATGAGCTCCCTAAGCTTTCCACGTTTTTTTTTTCTCTTTCCCTTTTTTTTTTTGGAAAAATCCCCTCCTTCTTCTCTCTCTCACGTCCCTTTTATCTTCCCCTTCTTTCCCTTTTTGAAAAAAAAAATCTAGAAACCCTAAATCCTCTCTCTTTTCACGTCCTCTCTCTCCCTCTTTTTTTTTTTTTTTTTCTTTGGAAAACTCCTAAAATCGTGACTACTAAAAAAACCCTACATTTTCTCTTTCTTCTTTCCTTTTTTTTCTCCAAAGAAATCCTTTGGATTCTCTTAGAAAAAAAGTCACGTTTTTCCTCTCTCCCTCTTTCTCTTTTTTTTCTCAAAATCTTTTGGATTATCTCCAAAAATCGAAATCCCCATTCTCTTCCACGTTTTTTTCTCTCCCCTCTTTCCTTTTTTTTCTCCAACAAAATCCTTTGGATTCTCTTAGAAAAAGTCACGTTTTTCCTCTCTCCATCTTTTCTTTTTTCTCAAAATCTTTTGGGTTATCTCCAAAAACTGAAATCCCCATTCTCTTCCACGTTTTTTCTCTCCCCTCTTTCCTTTTTCTTCTCAAAAATCTTTTGGATTATCTCTAAAACCAAAATCCCCCTTCACTTTCACGTTTCTCTCTCCCCTCTTTCCTTTTTCTTCTTAAAATCTTTTGGATTATCATTTACATATAATATATTATATACATATATACACATATATTTAATAACATACATACATATACATACATATATATATATATATATATATATATATATATATATATATATATATATATATATATATATATATATATATATATATATATATATATATATATATATATATATATATATATATATATATATATATATATATATATATATATATATATATATATATATATAAATATTGTGCACATAGATGAACTGATTCGAAATGGGTTGAGGCCGACTTAGGTTGACAACTAATATGGGTTGAGCTAGGTTGGACCAAAACCGGGTTTGAACCGGAGTTGGCCCGGGACCGATTGGAATTAACTGGGTTTTTTCTCCTTGTCATTTCACGGGTCATTCCCGCTGTTGTCCCGCATGGAATTTTTTGATGGCCTCTATTCCAAATTTTTTGCGTTCATTTTGTAGAACATTAAAAATGAAGAATATAGGAACTTGAATCACCTCATTTGGAAGT
Organism: Protea cynaroides; assembly: GCA_028583415.1. Lineage (NCBI taxonomy): Eukaryota > Viridiplantae > Streptophyta > Magnoliopsida > Proteales > Proteaceae > Protea > Protea cynaroides. The sequence continues at coordinate 28,734,188 of CM053273.1, read as the reverse complement.
AAAATTGTCAACTTATGAATTTTTGAAGTTTAAGCGGACCAATTATCGATAATTTGACTGACCATTCTGCATGAGATCCTTCGGAGGCTTCTACCGGAAATATTTTATGTCCACTTTGTAGAGCACTAAAAATGGAACATAATGAGACTGGAATTATCTGAATCCGATGTAGAACGGGAAAGATATGAAGCTTTGAAGTTCTGACGATCATTTTGCATGCAAGCTTGTGTGGGATCCACTGGTGACTTCTACCCTGGATTTTTTACGTCCACTTTGTAGAACATCATGAATGAAGAATAATGGTCTTGGAATTATCTGAATCCGATGTAGAACGGGAAAGATATGAAGCTTTGAAGTTCTAACGATCATTTTGCATGCAAGTTTGCATGGGACCCACTGGTGACTTCCACCCAGGATTTTTTACGTCCACTTTGTAGAACATCATGAATGAAGAATAATGGTCTTGGAATCATCTGAATCCGATGTAGAATGGGAAAGATATGAAGCTTTGAACTTCTAACGATCATTTTGCATGCAAGTTTGCATGGACCCACTGGTGACTTCTACCCAGGATTTTTTACGTCCACTTTGTAGAACATCATGAATGAATAATGGTCTTGGAATCATCTGAATCCGATGTAGAATGGGAAAGATATGAAGCTTTGAAGTTCTAACGATCATTTTGCATGCAAGTTTGCATGGGACCCACTGGTGACTTCTACCCGGGATTTTTTTTCGTTCACTTTGTAGAACATCATGAATGAAGAATAATGGTCTTGGAATCATCTGAATCCGATGTCGGATGATCAAGATATGATGATTTGAAATTCAAACAATCCGACTTAGGTTAATTTGCATGAAGGCCCCTGGGATTATTATTTATAATAATTTCATAAACCTCCCCTATATGTATCATCCGACTAAAATGGTCGTATCTTCCTCATTTGATATCAGAATTGAGCAATTCTGGTCTCGTTTCGAAGATAATTCTATGACCTATGCATCTATGCAGGAAATAGCCCATGACCCTGCTGTGGGGATCAGTGGAGAATCATAAATCTTTGGGTTAAATGTCAGAAACCTGCATATTGGTTCACTTATGCCGAGGGTGGCAAAAATGGGGTGCTTACAGATGCCCCTCTTTAGCCGAGATTGTTATCAGTTGAAGGCTAAAGATAAAAGAACCACATTTTTGGGGTATGAGTGATATTGTTTATTGGGCTGCACTTAGGGTAATTCTTCCTAAACTGCCTACGTATTCTAAGGGTGTCCTAGAAATCAAGCCCAGAACGTAGTTTGACTAGCAAGAAGGTTTGCTCTTCTTGGAAGATTAGTGAGTGCTCTTCTTGTATGAAGCTAGGCTGTGAATACAAGGCTCATTTGTAGGCTGGGAACCTCTTCTTCTTGAGGTGACTCATGATGCAAGGTATGTGCGGGCTTGGACCCGGCTTGATCCATTTGTAGGCTGGGAACCTCTTCTTGCTGAGGTGACTCATGATGCAAGGTATGTACGGGCTTGGACCCGGCTTGATCATTTGTAGGCTGATAAACCTCTTCTT